>PVIR01013241.1:0-42925 GCA_004026965.1 Petromus typicus
TTAGTTTTAGCTCTAAAAGCTAGTTGCATTAGCAGTAGTCGTCAGCATTTATCAAGTGCTAATGTTTTATACAGACATCACCTAACACATAACAGGCAATTAACAAATGTGTGCAGAATGGAAAATGTGTGGAGTCCAAGTCTTACCCTCTTCCTAGGAGCTAAGCCGAAAGTCTTGTAATGACATTGTAAGACCTGAACATACAACTTCCTGCACATATTGAACTTAAAGTGTAAAAACACACATTTGTATAGCCAGTGGCCCCTAGGAGGCAGAGCCGACCTTCATCAAACGGTGGAATTATCCTTCCTATTTTGTTCCTGAACTAGAACTAGACCATCTCTCTCCATGAACGTCCTGTGCATCTGTCAAGGGAATCTCATGTGTTTCACTCTTTCTTTTCTGACTCATACTAGCTTTAGACACTTAAGACACAGAGTGTATGAAAAACGGTTACTTTGTAAATCAAACATTTCATTTTCTAGAGAAGTATGCCTATATAAGATACATTAGAACCTGTTTTTATTTTTACAAATCAAAGCAACTTGATATAACTGGGATTAACATATTTGAAAAGAGAGTCGGGTATTTAGCTCAGTGGTTCCAGCATTGACCTTGCAAATGCAAGGGCCCAGGTTTGATCCCTGGTAACCACATACAACAGTGCTGACTGTGGAGACTCATGCCACCAACCAACGGAACCACATACCACAGTGCCGGGCGTGGTGGCTCATGCCTGTAATCCCAGCACTGGGGAGGCAGAGGCAGGAGAAATGCTGTGAGTTCAAGACTTGAGTTTAGTGCCAGCCTGAACTAAAAAAGCGAGACCCTGTCTTTAAAAAAAACAAAACAAAAATCTTTGAAAAGAAAATTATAGCAAATACGAATAGGCAGACATAATAGAATCTAATTGTCTTGAAAATGTTTTGAAAAATTATTCACTTTCTTTTGCAAATGAATCACTGAGGTTCCAAAATTTTAAGTGTCTCTGACTTCATCGCCCTTGATTACAGTAAACTACTGCTGTTAGTAGCTAGTTAAGTTAGTAGCTGTTAAGAACTTTGAAGTTAGTAGCTGTTAAGAACTTTATACTGGTTCTAATTGGTACATTGCCTTTAACTTTTGGTCCTTTTCAAGACTATTTCAAATTTAATACGAGACATTGTTCTGTACTTTTCCGTAAAGCCTGCCAATACTCTACAATTACTCAGTTTTCCTGTTTTTCAGCAGTCAATTTGATTGTATTAGGTAAGTTGTCAGATTGATGTTGAAAATATTTTTATTAACTTCTGATCTGCACTTTGAAAATTATCCAGTGGCTATTCTTTGGGAAACTATACCGAATTAAAATGTTTATCTTTAAATCAGGAGAAATATAATCATTTCAGAATGTTTTGAATCTTATCTCCACAACCTGTCCATTTGCACCATAGATTTACTGCCTATGTTATCCCTTTGTCTTTCCCTGCTACTGAGCCAGTGGGAAGTGTGTGGACTTGTGCATATTTTTCTTTTTTGTGTGATGTGTTTGCCGCTTACTTTCCTCCTGACTGATTCCCACTTCTCTCATCTGAGTTCAGTTACCTTTTAAATAAAGCACATGGCTTATCAGTAAGTTAGTCTCCCCTTGTTGAATATCTCATATACCTTCATATAATATGCTCTTAATCAGAGTTCTTAATAATCCACCCCTTTTATGATAAAGTTGTTCTAATGGTACAATGTGGTGAATACTTGAGGGGAAAACAGAATCAAGGTCATCGGGTATGACTGACAGTGACTCAGGGCTGGGATGTAACTCAGCAGCTGAGCATCTGCCTACCATGTATGAGGGCAGAGATCCATCCCCAGCAACATGTATCAATCAGTCAGTCTCTGCAAAAAATAATAATAAATCATTTTATTCTAAACTTGACTTCAGCTATATGCTCAATTTTAAATATATATTCTTAAATAGGTGGTTTATGAGTTGGAATCAGGTAGCCAGGGAAAGGGAAGTTTAAAAGTTCCAGGTTTCTGATTGAGTTATTGAAGCAAAATTACAGCCAGGAAGCAGAGTGAAGTCAGGAAGAAAGGATCAGCCTAGTTTTAAGAATGGAGACAGTAAGTTATTTTTATTGTCATGTAATTGTTTTAACATTCAACATGTCCTTTGAATTGTAGAGGAATGTCTAAAAAGATGTTCCAGTTAGAGATAAAACTTGGTAACTACTGTCAGAAATGTATAAAGTATTTGCTTTAGAAAGTAGTCTATCAACCCCATTTGAAATTAAATAAAAAAAACAGGTTTAGAAAATATTTTTTCTTTTCTAAATACCAATGATAGAATTAGGCACACAGGACAGACAGAATAAAATCCAATAGTTACAGTGATTGTTAAGTTACTTATATTAGAAGTAACTACAACTAATAGAAAGCATGCCTTAGTTGAATAAAATCAGCTTGTCGATTTACTGTTGGCTGTTTGCTAATGAGAGCAATTACCTTTGTCTGGACAGTGCTAAAGCAGATGGAGAGATGTAGACAATCTCCAAGTCCTTAAACACTTCCTGTCCTTTTCTTTTTGTCTAATTTCATTTCAATCTTTATAATTCTATTTTCCTTGATATTTATATACCATTCATCACAATAAGGAGATTCATTTTGTTTATTTATTTGGAGTATAATTGAAGAAAGTATATTCATTTGAAAGTACTGAACTTTCTAACCGCCAAACCCCTCAGTCTTTCCAAGTTACGATTCTTCTTCTCCTTTGGATGAGTTTTCTTGGTTTAGTCTGTTAAAATTTCCTCATTTCAGCGTTTTCTCCTCCAGGGAGGTCTTGCTTTGTTGCATCTTCTTTCCTCTTTCGCGTTGTTTCCCATGGTATATCTGATGGCAAAACAGCCCTTATCAGCAGGTAGGTTTCTGAGGTCCGAGCCCCAGGTTTTATGACGCTGGTTGTGCCCCTCTGAGGGCCTCATCTCTTCTCAAGAAGCCCAGGCTCCTACCATTTCTTCATGCCTCTACCCGTGAGGAATGTATACACTAAACCACAAGGTGTAAGGCTTTTGAAACTTTGGTGACCTACTCTACGAACTGGCCATGGGGCATTATGAGATTGTGCACGTGACACCACCCTTTCCAGACTGAAGCGGTGGGATGGGAATGTGAAGAAATACACTCAGGTTGGGGGACGTGAGTGACATGGGGGTGTCTCCTGAGATCTAGTGAGTCAAAGGCTGCACTTACAAAGGAGGTGAGAATACAGAACCTGGATGGGTGGTGAGAGCCTTCACAACCACTCAACTATGCACATGTTTGCGAGGATTTCACAGAGTAATTTTTCTGATCAGGCACCTACAGCTTCCGATTCGTATGGGATCTGTATTCATTCATTCACTTATTTTTTTGCTTCCAAGATTTAACTATTTTGAAATGCACTTCTGTAAAGATAGATGTGCATGGATCGGTGTAATATGATATCTTCAGCTCTTCTAGGAGACATCTAGACAGAAAATACCTGGGTTGGATAGAGTTATTAATTTGTTTGTTGGGGAATCTCCACACAGGTATACACAGTGGGTGTAACAGTTCACATTTGCACCAACAATGTAGGAGGATTCTTTCCTCCCCGCAGCCTTGCCAGCATTTATTATTGATTTCTTGGATTATTGATTTCTACACTAAAATGCAATCTCTGTTGTTTTTACTGGCACTTTTCTAATGAACAGAAATTTTTCCCTATATTATCATTATCATTTTTCCCTATATTAACATTCCCTATATTAATTAATATATGCAACATTCCCTATATTAATTTCCCTATATTAACAATTCATTTTTATTTCTTCTGAGAACTGTGCTCATGCCTATTCTCTGACTCTTTTGTAGTATCTAATTTCTTAGTTCTTTATGTATTCTGGATATTAGTCCTCTTTCTGAGAAATAGTTGGCATTTTCCCATTCTGTAGGTTGTCTCTTCATTCTGTCATTTATTTCATTTGCTCTGTCCAAACTGCTCGGTGTGATAGGACTCAATTTGTTGATTCTTGATATTTCTTGTGTTGAGGCTGTTCTGAAAGTTCCCGGCTCCTCTCTGCCTTCAAAAGTTTTACCTATTTTCTTTTCCAGGGATATCTGATCTATTTTGATTTTAGTTTAGCACAGGGCTGGAGAGATGGATCTAGCTCTGATTTACATTTCAGTAACCACTGTTCCCAGCCCTGTGTGACAGAGGCCTTCTTTCCTTCCATGTAGGTTTTGGCCCCTTTGTAAAGATTATACGGGGACCGGGGAGTTAGCTCAGTGGTTCCGGCGCCTGTCTTGGAAGCGCAAGGGCCCGGGTTCAATTCCCCGGTTAACTACATACCATACTGGGCATGGAGACTCACCCCAGCAGCAACCAGCACCACATACCACGGTGCCGGGCATGGTGGCTCACACCTGTAATCCCAGCACTCAGGAGGCAGAGGCAGGAGGGTTGCTGTGATGTGAGTTTGAGGCTGAGCTCAGGGCCCTCCTAAACTACAAAGTGAGACCCTGTCTCAAAAAAAAGATTATATGGCTGCGTGTGCCTGAGTGTTTCTGCGTTCTCCGCACTGTGCCCTCGATCCATGTGACTGTTTTAGGCCTGCACTGTGCTGTCTCTGATCACTGTGGCTGTGTGTGAAGTCTGAGATTATGATTCTTCTTCCTCTTGGAGCTACCACGCCGGCTTCCTTTCACTCCCGAGGCTTTGGTGCAGTGCACAATTAGACTGAGGTTTCTATTGACTTAAATGAAGGGGATTATGTAAACTTTTTATTTAAAAACTAATGATTTTAGATTCCCCTTTCTGTTTCGTTAAATAAAAATTGGTGACTTAAAGGTATGGTTGTCTAATTTCTGAGTAGCTATTGGTTTTAATGAGTATTTTCATAAATTTTGTGTTACTACCCGTCTTCAAGCTAATAAAGTGAATTAGCATATTTAAACAGTATATGGCAATGTGATTTCTTCAAGTAAGACATACAGCAATGCATACTTTTTAAAATAGGATATATTCAAATTGCAAAATTATTTTAGTGGTTGAATTATTTTAATTCATTAATGTGGTCTTTTACAACAAAAGTCCTAGAGAACAAATGAAGTTTGAAGACTCACATGATGTAAAAAACCCACTAAGACAACTTATTAAATGGGTAAATATAGGAATTTTAAGAAATCAAAAACCCTGATAATGAAATATGGCTTATAGTAAAGGGTATGCCGAGAGTCTCAAAAAAGTAAATCTTGATTTTTGTCATACCAGTATTTGAAACTGTGGCCTTCACTCTCGGCTGTGTCTTCAGTTCTTTTTCTAAATTTGTATATTTAATTTCCAGACAGAGTCTTAGTAAGTTGTCCAGGCTGGGCTGTAATTTGTGATCCTCCTGTATTAGCTTCCCAGACTGCTAGGATTGGAAGTGAGTGCCATTATGTAGAGAAAAGAATAATAATTATTTTTTAAAAAGTGATACAAATTTTTGTCTCTATTTTTCATACGTGAATCTCACACATTAATAGTGTGACTCATAAATACTTATTTGGCAAATCAAGAAGACTTTTCAAGAAAGCACAGTCTAAACAAAGGAAATTTTATGGTATGTTTTCTGGCTAGTAAAAAACTCTGTGTGTGTGTGTGTGTGTGTGTGTGTGTGTGTGTGTGTGTGTATGAGAGAGAGAGAGAGAGACAGAGAGAGAGTCAGAGAGAGAATACTAGTTGCTTGTGAATTAATTTGCCTAATTTCCAGAAAAAAACTGAAGTCTTTATGATAAACCGTGTAGGATTATCGTGTCAGCTTTTTAGGATCTAAAAGTTCTTTATATCTGTTGTCTCTGTTTTCAGTTTTTAAAGTTACTTCAGTTTATTAGTACATGTGTGTAGTTCATAATCTTGCCACTCCTTGTTGGACGTTGGTACGTGTCTATAACATATTAATTCCTTTTTAAGTCCCCTCTCCCTTCTCTCCCTCCCTTCTACCCATCTCTTGAAACTTTTGTTTGAATTAATTTGATGAATGAGGTGAAATAAGATATACTTATGCCAGTTAAACTAAAGGCGAGTTGCGAGGAAGTCATTTGTTCCCAAATTATCTGAAAGTGATCTGTTTTGGAGCTGTTCTCATGTACTAATTACTTACATTTTCCTCCCCTGTGCACATTTCTTTACACTTTTGCTGTTTTACACATAATCCTGTTAGAATGTCTCACCTCTTTCAAATGGAAAAACGAATCCTTTTACTCTCTCAAGCCAATTCAATATTACCATTTCTTTGAAATATTCCAGCTGAAAGGGTGGCCTTTGTATTGCACTCACACTGTAATTGTAATTTATGACTATCTTTTCCAATAAATGTTGAGTTCTTGAAAGGCAGCGCATTTTCCTTATTCATAAGACTGAGGGCCAGGCATGATAATCGTTTATTGAGTGGAATGGTACACTAAATGCCATAGTGCTATTAGAAAAAGAAAGAAAGAAAGAAAAATCAACCTAATATGTCACTTTCATGGTCCCCTCTTACATGGAAAGATAAAAGATGGCTTCAGAAGGAAAAGCAATCATGTATTTGTTT
This sequence comes from Petromus typicus, assembly GCA_004026965.1. NCBI lineage: Eukaryota > Metazoa > Chordata > Mammalia > Rodentia > Petromuridae > Petromus > Petromus typicus. The sequence goes on from PVIR01013241.1 coordinate 6,576, forward strand.
CCATGGTATCTTAACTTGTGGAGTCACCGATCTCAATATCCAATATGAAGAAAAATGGGGTCGGTTTTCCCTTAAAGTTATCACTAGGTTTAATGACTGTTCACCAGAGATTTATGGTCTGGGTTCCAAGCTGCTTCGTCACATTGTAGCTCAATACAAAGTGTATTGTTTTCAAAGCTCTCTTACGTGTGCCCGTACATCCTTTACCTGGGTCAGATCTATATCTCCTATGTTATATAACACGATTATAAAATTTGAAAATGCATTCTAAGAGGAAGTTACAGAGATGGAGGGTTAATAAAAATAGCACATAGGAGTTATGACATCGTCAGGGCACAGCACATCCTTCCTGTGAGAGACGAGAATGGGTGGTCGTTGGAGTGATGACACGAGACGTTTATATTTCACTGTCTGACAAAGCGTGTCCTGTCTGTGGAGTTTTCATTTTGGTCACACAGTTCACCCGCCTGCCCTCTGTTATCATTGCAGAATGGCTGTACTTGTTGGTCTGTTCCTAATACCGAAGATAAACTAAATATAACCAAGGAGATAGGAGACCGGACACAGGAAGGCCAAGCCAACGGGAGGGGTCTCACTCTACTGTCACTTCCCACCGTTAGTGCTCCTCTAAAACCGGACCCAGCAACACTTGTTCTTTTGTCACCACAGCTGTGTGCACGTGCACGTGCATGCACGCCCTGCAAGTGCAGAGTTTATTCTGTGTTCCAAAAATTTCCCGGTGGGAACCAAAGTTTAAATCCTGCTTTTCCGACAGACTCAGATTCTACCCCTAAGATTATAATGCTAGTTTTGGAGAAGAACAAAGAAAATCACTAACTTACAGAGGAAGTCACATCCATTTCTCATGTAGAGGAACAGAGACAAACTTTAAAGGAGGAATTTTTAAATTCTTGGGTACAGACCAGAATGAAATAAATATGGAATGCTACAGATGCTAAAGTTTTGAGGTGATGATGTCCCTAAATAATGTCTTAGGATAACAAATATGATAAAGCTTTACATGCTGAACAGTATAAAAAATATATTATTATTGTAAACTTGAACAAACTCAGCGTATGATTAATTGCTGCTCTGGTCAAAAACTTTCCTGTATATCCTAGTCATGCTTAGATGGTTAAAACTGGATATTTAAAACTGTTTTTGTATTCTGAGAGTATCAAATTGTCTACAGCTCATAAAGGAAATTTTGATAGTGCATCCTTTTATTTCCTTTCTAGTCCTCAAAGACAGAGAGCTCTTGCTTTCTTTGTTTGGCTATAACAGGGTTAAAGACTTCAGTTTGAAGGACATTTTTGAAATTTTGCCATAGATACTGGGAATTCAAAGATCAGAGCCAGAGTTAATTTTTTTTTGCCAAAAAGGAGGAAAGGAGCATATGACTGGGCCCATCTGTAGCAAACTACCTTTGATGATGCAACAGAAAAATGATTAAAGCAAACAGAGGGTAGTAAATGACCCCAGGAACAAACAGTCCTTGGGAACATGAAGAAGGATGGTGGTAGAGGAAAAATAGCATTTGTTTCAGGAAGAAATCTTTAAAAAGAAAACCCATTTTATTTAACTTTTAGAAGAGTCACTGTTTCCAAATTTGCCCGGTCTCACTTACATACTTTTCCTCTTCACTTATTGGCATTGATACTGTTTAGTAGAATTGAGTATGAACCCTAGGGATAGAATGTCACTATGCAGTGTCTTTGCAATTTTATGATTAATAAAATGCATTATCCCAGAACATACTAATCAATGTATGAGAAATAAATTTTAGACAAAATAATAACTAAGATATTGGCAGGGTAAATATCTTTTATGTTGAAAATTTCGCAGACAGAAAATAAACATAGCAACATATAAACTGAAACCAAGAGACCAAAATATTTGGAGAAGTTATGATCTAGAAAACTCAAGGCTAATTAGACAGAATATTAAATAAAATTTAAGGACAACAAAGATAACTATACTCAGTATTATCTGTGCATAGAGTAAATAACTTTTGTTTGAAGACATCCAGAATTAAATTTGAGCAAATACAAATTTCATTTTATACCCATGATGAGACATAGAATACTTTGAATGAATCTATAGTTTACTAGAAAAAGGAAAAGAATTATTTGTACCATACAATCCTGGATTTCACTCTTCACTTAGAATTTTTTTCCTTAAGTTTATTTTATGTAAGTTTTCATATTTTTTCTTCAATGTTGAATGTTTATGTAGCCTCACAAATTGATCTAGATATTTCAGAGAAAAATGTGACCTGCAGAATAATGATGACCCTGTTGTTCTCAGATCATGGGCTTCCAGGGTACCACAAGAGAAGTGGTGTGGGTGTGTACTCTCCTCCTGCTTCATGTTAGGGCCATGCTGTTCATAAGCCGACTCCACCCGCACTACAGAGATCATAGCTGCTGATCAGCTAAGCAGAGGGTCCCTAGTGGGCTCTCAGGACCATATGGTGTTTGCCATGGACTCACAGATGTCAGGTTGGAAAACGCCCCTAAGAACTGAAAGACAGGCCAACCAAAGGTCTGCTCAGTCCGACGGACACAAGTTTTGGAAGCCCAGTAAGTGTTCCATGATGTTAAGATTAATCTTGCATACAGTATTTTATAAGTTGTAATTTGTGTTATTCCCACAAAGCACAAATCTAGGTTGTTGTGTACATGCACCAGGCTTTATGGAAATTCAATCTTATTTACTAAACTTTATTCTAAATTTGTCTCTCTTGAGACATACAGTTATAACTGCTCTTACATAAACATAATGATAATTAGTTCTACTATAGATAAGGTGGTTTATTTTAGCCTCAACAGAGTGCTTGGAAAAACAATAGGACTTAACATTACTTAATACAAAAATGGCCTCTCCTCTCCCTCCTCCCTGTCTCTGTCTGTCTGTCTGTCTCCCTTTCCCTAGCTTGTCTTTCATACACCCTACAATGACATAATCTAAGCAAGTGATAATGACAAAGTTTACACTGAATGTATTGAGCCATGAGTCACTGAGTTTGTAAGAAAGGCAGTGCAGGTGATGCTTAGTGTGTCCATGGGCGGGTGCAGGAGTGCTGGGCCCCGCTGCAGGTCATCGTGTGTGTGAAGAGATGAGACAGTCCGCCAAGCTGCCGAGAACGAGAGAGGAGAGATGAAGGGATCGGAGCCCTGGCAGGAAGCCCCGTGCTCTTTGCCTGCATGATGCCTGGTGCCTTGTTGTGAGCAAAGCTGAGAAGAAAATCATATAACTGGCAGCTTCCTGCCCCTGGAAAGCACTTCCTTCTGGTGCTCGCGAAGGCCGAGCTGCAACAAGGAGCCCGACTGCAGTCACACAAGGCCATCCTCTGCACAGTGAGGGCAGTTAGACAGCGGAGGAGCCAGGCTTGGATGAACAAGACGGAAGTGAGCTGGTTAGGTCACCTGCATCGTTTATGTTGGACACTGATACTACTGGGATGACATGTGAAAATTTAAATGAAAGCAGGTAAAGAAAGATATGCATTTATAATTAAAACAGAAAATGAACTTGAGTATCATATTTACTTAAATGAATTGAATGGAAAATTTGCAAATTTAGTTCATCTTCCTGAAATTATGCCATTTGAACCTTCATGTAGTCTTAATTAATTTCAACTCTGAAATAGTAAACAGGAAATATTACTGACTTGCACAAAATATATAGCAGGATGTTTGCATCTTGATATGGAATATTTCAAAATCAGAACTAAAATAATTTTCAAGGCTACCATAAATACATTACAGATCTAAGTTTTTGTGAAATGGACAATTTATTATTGCCTGGCTTAGGGCTCAGAATTCCAATTGTGATTGTCGTTAGGTTAAAATCTGCTTGAAACATCACATTTGGTTTTGCTCTGGGATTTGAAATGGCCCTAGTCAAAAGCAGTGCAATTTTGACCAGAGTTTGTTGAGCAGCAGATACCAGCGAGCTGATTACATCAGGTAGTAGGAAACTGCGTGTGTCTAGCTCCAAAAGGATAGCTCTTTCAGTCTCAGTGTCAACAAGACGAAAGAGGGAAGTAAAAAGAGAACTGGTAAAAGGAAGGGGGTTGAATTGACATGGGGGGTAGATGGTCCAAAAATCTTATTAATCATTTGACATGAATTATTTTTGCATTTATCCTTTAAATAATTTAATATTTTTTACACTTAATTCATATCACAAAAAACTGGGGACCTTTTCTTTTCTAGGACAATGATCTGTCCTTCACAGATATTAACTGGCAATGTAAATGTCACACACAGGTCCTTCGTATCAACTTTTACAAATCAGTCTTTTCCATATTAACCTTAATAATGGAGTTTCACTGTTGATTTCGACACCTCAGTTTACTCTTAACATGTTACTCAGGAGTTTTCATTCTTCCTTTCCTTCATTATTAGTGAATTATCACAACGGAAAAGACCAAGGTTCTCCGCTGTCTCTCAAGAGATACCAGCTATCAATGGGTGATGCTAGAAAAAAATATACCTGTCTCTCTGTGAGTGTGCACCCATCCGTCCATCCACCCATCCACCCAGAACTGTTAATACATGTAAACCAGGCTTTGACACCAGTGGGTTGTAGAAGAATGTTCTTGGTTTTATGAACTTCAAGAGCCAGGACAAACCCTAGTAAAATATGTAGTGCCTCTTCTCTTGCTGTGTAAAGAAAAAGATCCACAATTTCCTCTGGGGCTGATGAGAAATGGAGAGGGAAAGAAGAAAGAGCTCCAGTGAGTATTTGGTGCCATATTGGACAGCACCGATGGGGGGAAGATGGAGCCCTCCGTGATGTGATGCATTGTGTACTCTAGTGCTGTCAGAGTAACTTCTTTGCCCTGGATCTCCTTGTAACCTCAAGCCAGTGACCTATTCATCAGCTGTATCTCTTTACCAAATCTCAAAACATTTTTCTGTCTCATAAGAAATTAAGATATCAGTATTTTTATTTATTTATTTATTTATTTATTTTTAGGTTTTTGAGACAGGGTCTTGCAAGACAGGCGCTGGAACCACTGAGCTAAATCCCCAGCCCGAGATATCAGTATTTTTTATACTTATCTTTTCATTTTTTTGCTCAAAATATCTTACTCTTTAGGATAAGTATGATAATACTAATGCAGTTATGGTTTATATTTACAAAATAGATATATTTTAATTTGTCATAAACGTAGTGTTCATGCAAAAATGCACATTGGTAAACGTACCTTGCCTGCTGTTTGCTAGCTATTGTGTTAAACGTTTAATCTCCAATCCTGACTGAAGTCTGCTGGTTGTCATGTTTCAGAGAAGAAAAATAAGGCTCAGAGTGGTTAAAAGCATGCCGAATTAAAAGGGAGCTGAGTTATTTCCATTACTCTCCAATGAGCTCAAAATAAAGTAAATGTTGATGAGTCACGTTTGAAATTGGTGGAAGACTTCAGTTCGTTTTTCACTTACCATGGTGTTTAAACAGAGGGAAATACCTGCGCAAGGCAGGCCTGTCTACCAGCCAGCTCTTGTGAAAGACATCACTAATTGGTCATGACATTTTTCTCCCACTAAGCCCACATGCAGTTTTGGAATTGTCAGTCTTTGATAAATGAGGAGACATTCTGGCATCTCAAGTCTATGGATAGAATTTTATATCCTTTTTAATATGTTCTCCTGACATTTCTAATTACCGTCCTCTTTTCAGTAATATTCATGCATTTATGCAAGGCTGTATATCTGTGGTTTCCTTAACTATTGAATGCGTCTATGAAGAATGCTTTTGACCAACATCTAGACCAGTGTACAATACTAGGATTCACTGAATTTTGAAGTTTTCTTCCATTTTTATTGCTTAGTTTTGCCTTGCTATACCTCAGTATCTCCACTTTTTATTCTATAGGACAAGGGTATGAATAAGAAACACAGTTATTATCCTTTCTAAAGAGTGTTGTCCTTAAGTAATATCTTAGCATTTATTGCTAATGAATTCACTATTCATGGTCATTTGGGTCTCAGTGCTGTTGCCCAAGGCATTAAGGGACAAACAGCTCTTTTCTTATATCAAAGCTTAATGAGCCTGGCTCTCATGATTTTACGTGGTAAATAAATTGAAAGGCTAAACTAAATCAGAAGTTTATTTTTAGTTCTTATCCTAGCTTTGCAGCAGTTAAAGTGTCTACATGATATATGACAGAGTGAATGTTCTTATTGTCTTTTTAAAGAGTGTGTGTGTTTATGTGTGTGTGTATATATGTGTGTGTGTGTATATATATATACATATATACACACACATATATAAACATATATATACACACACATATATACATATATACACACATATATATAAACACACACACACACATATATACACACATATATATACATATATACACACACACATATATACACACATATATATACACACACATATACACACATATATATATACACACACTATATATATATATATACACATACACACATATGTATACACACATACATATATATACACACACATTTATATACACACACATACATATATATATATATATATATATATATAGCAGCTGGCCCGGCATGGGCTGAGCCATGCTTTGTGGTGGTACATGTGGGGGACTCCCTGCTACCAGGTAGGAGAGGGGCATGGACACAAGGTGCACACAAATTGGGCTCCAGCTCTGCTTTAACCTTCCACTTACTCTTGCATATTCTCTATGTAGCTAAATATACATTTATAAGCAAACCCAGTATGAAATAGCATTTAGCTCTTTCCTGATCTACAGACACCAGGACTTATAGTCAGGAGCTCTGAAAGTTTGAGCTCTCTCTTGCCTTTCCAGAAACTTAACAAAGAACCATCTGTTCTAGGTCATTGTTCTCAACTCGTGGACAGAATAACAGACAATGTGACCCAATCTCACTTTCTCTCCTGCCACATTTCTTCTTGAGTTGGGGAGGTGTGTGGATGGTCCCTAGAAATGTTACAAACTTTTACTGCATGCTCTGATTTTGTTTACTTTTATGAAAAGTATTCCTGCAAAACCAGTGCATAAAAAGTGTCATGGAAAAATGTGGTGAATATTTAATTTGTTTTTAGATTTTTAAGTGAAGGCATTGCCATTAATCCTTCTCACTTCTAACATTCTTATCCTACTTTCTGAAGTAGTTCTAGAATCCTTCTTCCATGACTTTACAAGGCATGATGTAAAATATGCTGAACACGGCTGCTGAATGCCTCTGACAGAAAGGCAGCCAGCTGGAAACACCAGAGAATGTGCCAGTCTACCTTGTTTAGCAGGTCTGGCACTCTGTGGCTTGACTTCTGGCTCTTCCCATAGTAAAATGACATACAAGGTAAATATTTTGAAACCAATTCAGGATATAGATGCAGCCATGCAAATATAACCAAAGATCCAAAAGAAGACTTCCAGGACTGCTTCAAAAATTGGCAAGAACATGGCATAAGTTTATTTAAAGTGATGGGGAATATTTTCAAGGGAATAATGGCAGTGTATCTTTTACTTTTTAAAGTAATTTAATCACACAAAGTATTTTTCTATTATACCTTGTAGCATGTTCGCCTCAATCATTCTTTTTTCTTTTCTACAATCTCCAATTGTAAGCAATTGCTTCAGAGACATTTGAAACTTTACTTCCAGTTGCCCTACTTCTGTGTTTAACTATGTAATTCTAGTCTCTATATAAGTAAGATCTTTTATCATTTTGTTTCTCAAATTATAAACATTGTCTTTTGTCTTCCTATTACTCTGACTTCTCCTTGCATTGCCTTGACTTTCTTTCTCCTTTCCCTTCCTTCTTTCATTTTTCATTCTTTGTTTTTTTGAAGTGGATCTTGCTGAGTAGCATATCCTGGCACTGAACTCTGTATTCTCCAGTCTGAACCTTTCAAAGTACTAGGGTTACAATTGTACACCACAACACTCAGCTCACAAGAACTGTTGTGTGCCATATGCTTGTGATTTCCCAAATCCTTTAAAGCATTATGTATTTTAACCATTCTCTATAGTCCTGTGTCTTAGGTGACACCATCCTTGTGTCCTTTCCGTCCATAAATTTAAAGATTAAAAAGATTTGAAAAAAATTTAAACATTGCCAGTTGACCTCAACATGACAAACTGATTTGAGAGTTTTCTTGTGACTTTCAGTCTTTATTCTATTGACTGGAGATAAGCTGAGGCCAGTCTCAGGCCCCTGTTTGGGCCCCAGCTGTAGCTGACCCACTCAGCGAGTCTTCACCCCTGGGCCTTTCCTGCCCCAGGCACCACCTGTGGAGAGCCAGCCCTCTCCTCGGAGCTTTCCCCATCCAGGCACTACTTGGGAGGACCCACACCCACTACTTTGTTCTCCCTGACCCAGGGGTGAGTGAGGACAGTTGACAGAGACCCAGAGGCAGTTTAACACTGGGCAGCCAGGAGGCTCTTGCCTCTTGGAGGCAGAGGACCCTGAACCAATGGTTCATCTTACCTCTGTTTATCTAAACACTGTTATAAGCAATCAAAGTAACACAAGAATCATCCAATAACCATTATGCATTAGTAATGAGTAGTAATGGATCCACTAATCTCTTATCCATTAGTATGAGCTCGGGTAAACAACTTAATCTCAGCTGTTTTAACTTTTCCCTAGATCCTGCAATATGCCATCACCCCTGAGTGCAGCCTTTCTACTCTATGCTCCCACACAGGCCAGGCAGGCCTTAATCTCCTCTAGTCTCCCCAGCTTCACATATTTTATTTATATAAACTAATTACTATAATCTTGCTAGGGTGTTACACCTAAGCTATGACATGTAGTACTCTCTAAAATTTGTAAAATTCTGAATTTTAAAAATACACTTGACCACAGAAGCTAATGTTCAGGGACTGGGAATGAGGATTACCTTTACTTTAATTTTCATCTGAGGAGCATAAAACCAAAATAGGGTGATTTTCCTGATGCCACACCATGAATAAATGTGTAGCTGAGATTCAAGCAGAGTCGCTCTTTACTGAGCCTGGCTTCCTACCTCTGATCCTGTGGATTTTTCTGATATATGTTCTACCTAGTCATTTTACTACTGTACATTCAATAATTACCTTATTCCTAGTCTTTTTACTGGAGTGGGATGGATCATGTACTTGTATTTATCAGGGGCATTATCCATAATGTACTACCCCCTTTCTCTGTGACAGACTGGAATTCTGTTACACTCAGCTATAGTTTTATGATTTTTATGACCATTTTTTAAATGATCCCCTGGCTTCCTGTCTTTTTATTTTCTTCTTGACATCAGATTTATTAATGACACATGAAAATACTTTTCATATTAATTGATTTAAATGAAAATATAACCTTCATGTGAATCATACGTCTATAAAGGTTTCATTATTTGTCCTTTCTTTCAGTTAAGGAGTACTAAAATATAACAAACAAGTCAAATATGCCGTTTGTAAGTTTGCATAAGGCAATATATGTTTTAAATTTTTATTATCATAACATTTTTTTAGCCAGGAGAAGGGTACCTGATATCTATGTGATGCTCACTATTATAGACAAGTAAGAGGAAAATGAGTGTGTTGATCATCTTCGAGTTCAGTGTTTAGCTAATAAATAATTAGAATGGTTTTTCAGTTCAGCAGCTTAATTTTTTCTACAGTTTTGGAAAAGATGGCCACTTCTGTGTTTGTGCAGGAAAGATGGCGAGGGTCATGTTTGTCACCTGATGTGTATTTTACAAATACAATCAAAATTTTGCAAGTGCTTCTGTTTGTGAACCAAATTATTTACAAACAGAAGTGCTCACCACTGTATTTATCCTATTTAATTTCTGTCAAGTGTAAGTTCATGTCTAATTTTTTTTTTTGTTGGTCTAGTGTCTTACTATCACATACTTTCTCCATATTTTAAGTTTGTGCTCCTTTTTAAAATCTATATTTGTAGTTCATTAGTACAAATATATGTCAAAAGTAAAATTTTGAATATTTTAATTTGCCTTGTTAAGAAAATACAAAACTTCCTTATTTTGGAAAATCCGATGATTTTTGCAAGCACAGAAAAATCTTTCTTACACATAAATAGTATAGACCAGTGATGGCAATCTGATGGTACTTGTGTTGTTTTTCTTTCAAGACAAAAGATGTTAATGTATAAGTTGTGTTTTTTCTAAACTAAAATCTCAGTTTTAATTGCAGTGTTCAGACTTTAATCAATAAGTGGAGTTTTGGATGCAGATTGTGCACTTGTGTCTGTATTCCAGTGATCGTGAAGCTTTGACTTTCCTAGTAGTAACACATCTATTATTTCAGAATATTTCATGTTGAGAATTGTCCTTTTAATACTTGCTGGAAGATTTTTATGTGTACTTTACAGTGTATATAATTTTTCCCTGGCAAAGAAAAATGTGTACAAAAATCTTAGCTTGAAGCGCTCTGTTCCTTTACAGACATTGCTATTTCCTGTGCATACATTTGTTTTCTTTTCTCTTCCGTTTACTCACATTCTGAGTAAGATAAGCAAGCTCAGTTCTGTGCAATAATTTTGTCGTGAAGCACTGCTCTTCGCTTTGCACTGACTGGTCATCAACCTTCCTGGGCGACAGTGTACGAGGGGACAGGTGCTGTCATTCATAACCGACATCTGGCTTTTGACCTCGAAGGCTGTTGTTATTCTTGCGGTCAGAATCTTCTAAGAACCTTTTGTTTTTATTTTTTCCTTTTGTTCTTCTACATTCAATGATCTTTTTTTTTTTTTCTCCTTTAGAAACCAAAAGTAGTATGAAAGACAGTGGAAGTCAGCCCGTGAGCACTAACAGGAAATTATCTCAAATACCACAGGCTGGGACTTTAATTGGGTTAGTGACCCTCCTCTACACAGAGTGCAGAAAGACCCTGTAGGAGTCATTCTGGGTGCCTTTAACATCGCCTGTAACACCTCCATGACTTAACCTACCCTACATATTATTTTTACTTCACTTTGTATCATAAAAAAATTGGATCAACTAGAGTATGTTCTAGAAAACTTATCTATGTGAATGTTCTAACTTGCTGTATAGGAAAAAATGTTCTTTGTTCAGTTTTTAAATGTTTACTTAACAGACCATTTAGGAATGCACATTATACCCATTAAAATTACTTTTTCTCTATATCAAAGATAGAATCACAAATTAATATTTGTTTAGGGAATTTTTAAAAACCACTTTCAGCCAGTGTTAACAATCCCACCCGACACCTTAGTTTACTAAGCTGATATTAAATATGCATGCACTCATTAAACAAATGATTATTTAGTGCCTACACTAGGCCCAGCTCTATTTTAGGACTGAGAGATCCTGAGGTGAATTAATACAGAATATTCCTATTCTCTTGGACCTTGAGTTGTGGTAGGAAGAAAATTAACTTGATTTTGGAACGTGAGACGTGAAATGTGTCATAAAAATTAAATTATACCACTGTAATAGACCTGAGAATAGAGTCTATTCGAAAGTTCTGAAGAAGCTTCTCAAAGGTAACATTTAAAGAGAGACAGTCACTTCCTAAATAGTGTTTTCCTGTAATTTCAGTGAGCATATGTCTTGTCTCTGTCCCTTACACTTATATTAAGGTCCTTGATATAGTCTTAATACAGTCTGAAAAGGAAACCAGAATATGTTGCATATTTTATAATACGTACACGCACCGATTCCTTTAAACTCCATCCACACTCGGCTGTACAAGGTAAACATTCCTCTTTGCAGTTATTTACTGAGCACGTCCTGGGTAGAAGACGCTGTGGTTGGTGTGGTTTGTCAGATCGTCTCCACGCTTGCAGTCTGTTCAGTGAGAGAGACAGATCTTCATCAAGTCAGGACTATGTGTAATCATGTGTATGGTGAGGTTTAAAAAAGACGAGCGCCTTGTGCTCTGAACAGTGTGCGGAGGGATAGCATCCCCGCCCTGAGGAGGTCACTGAAGGCCCCTCCCACCGAAGGAGGACTCAGCAGCAGCATGAGCAGGAAGGGCTGTGAGGGTGGGATAAAGTAAGACATTCGTAAGAATGTCCAGAGATGGAGGCCGAGTGACTCGGGGACTAGAGAAGGTGGGTGTAACTGACTCGGGAAGAAGAAAGATAATTCTCGAGGAACTGAGATTGGGCTGAACCTCTGAATCCTTGGTACATGAAACTGTAATGCTGCTAATCAAGGGGTTATCGGATCATGGACGTCGATTCCATGTGGTCACTTGACAAGGCAGTTTTGTGCAAGGCATGACATTGTACTGCTACTGGCGCACAAACCCGGCTTTGCTGGGTATAATGTAGACAGCCTCTGCAGCCCGTGTCCTGGAGATAACTCCACAGCAGCCGCACAGCCCTGCTCACAAAATACCTTGATGACAATTACATGGGTGATAGAATCACCATGAATCAAGGATACTGTGGCTTCCTTCATGTGTCGGCTTAAGAAATATGACAGTTGACTTTGGGTCCCCTGCAGAAGAAATTCGTTAACTGCGCTTGCTGTAGTTGAAGACTTATCTAAATATAGCTGTCAGATGTTGGATTATTGACCTCCAGTCATGTCCTCTGAACACCTTCAGCTCCATTGGCCTTTACACGCTGAGTTAAGGTGCCTGGTTCACTGAAGAACCACATTTTGGTTTCCTGAATCAGTGTTCAGATCGTTTCAAATGGTTCCAATGGTTTGACACAAGTGGGCTAACTATACAGGCTAAATGTGTCTATTCACTTCAAACATGACACTGAACTTCCAAGTGGGCCTGTCAGGCAGCCTCTGTCTGTACTTGGAAGGGGCTTTGTATTTGTGGTATTTCGTGTTGTCTTCCTGTGACTCAAAAGAAGAGAAAATAAAGCATCAAGGCACACACAATGCAAAACCAAATATGCTATGTATAAAATAAAAGAAAAATATAAATAATATTTGGAAGCCCAGGGCCTGGCATGTGCTAGGCAAATCCTCTACCACTGAGCGACAGTCCTAGCCCCATTTCCTGTAAGGTACTTATCTTTTCTGTTGCTGTCTTTAGCTATTATCATTGTGGTTAGATGCTTCTCATATATTTATTACCTTGAGGTGTTTAACGTAAAACGTACATGACTGTGAAAGAGAAATCCTTGGGCAATGGTAAAGCCATGGATGACAGAGGAGAGATTTTTATCTGTCTTAATTTAAAAAGCATTGAAATCAGGATACTAAGTAAATAAGTAGAACCAGAATATATGTGGAACAAAATTTGGGAATTTATCCACTTTTTAAAATTGTCCAAGATTTTATAGCAATTGATGTTTATGAATTCGACATTAGACTGTTGCCACCACAGAATAGCTCTGCTTTCCCCTTTTTTATTCCTTTATTTCTCACATTCTAACTGGGTACTACATTAACACTGAATGTGGGGTGGATAAGTGTCTGGATGGATGAGTAAAGCAGAGGTACCTCTCCACTGCATGTTTGGCTGAATACTTTTGACAGGAGTTGATGTTTTATTGAATGGGGAATAATGGCAAATATATTAGTACAACACTCTGCAGTGTCTCATGCTTGGCTTCAAAAATAATTCACTCTTTTTTTTTCTTTTTCTAGCACATAACGTCCAGTGAATATTTTATTCAAGTTTTTTTTCAGTAGGAAGGTTTAAGAAATGGTTCATATTTTATTGATTAAAGGCATCACATGACCTTCTTTGATGTTATTTGTTGAAAATCCTTTGGGGAGTTGGCATAGCTAATAATTGATTCTATAAGTTACAAAGTCAACTGCATAAGAAAAATGAGAAAAGTTTGCAAATTAAGGCAGGCTTTCATCAATATCAATGTCTCTAATATTGCTAAGTGTCAGACACATCTGCTCTACTTTAATCTTTAGTTTAACTAATAATCCCTTTGATACCAAACCGCCAGAACATCAGCAGCTCAGAGACTTGACACTGAAAAGGACTTCTCTTTAGTAATCAGGAAGACAGAGAATTCTGTTAATTAGGTGTGAATTTCCCATCCCCTTTATTCCAGAAGTTACATAAATCTCTGAGTATAAAGATTTCTTGCTGTGTTTGAAAGAATTCTGAAAGATCTTTTTTTAAACTGGTAGTTGTTTTTGCAAAGTTAACTTTACTATATGCAATACAGGTCTGTAACCATACAAAGAACCACAAGATGAGATATATAATTTCTCCCTCAGCAACAGGAGACATCATTATTTTTATGTTTGTTAACATTAACATTTATTAATGTTTATTAGCATTAATTCCCCAAAAGCATGAAACTACAAATGCACATCTCCTGTTGCCTGTCTTGAGACATTTCTTTTCTTTTTGGAGCTATTTCTTTCTAATTGATTTTATTGGTACATTTTCTATACATGTTATAATTACAATCAATACTTTACCTTATTTTTAAAAAATATCCAGGGGACCAATGATTTAGCTTAAGTGATATTGTTCTTACCTTGGAAGCACAAGGGCCCAAGTTCAATCCCTGGTATCACACACACAAAAGAATAAAAAATAAATAAAAATAAAAAATATCTGGAAAGTGAGCATTTCATGGCTGTATGTTATAAATATATGGGAACATCTTATTTAATTTTCTGTATACCATTCTGCTGAAGACTTTCATCATTTCCATGGTTTTTATCATGAGCTCTAAAATCAAGGATTTATTAATTTATCCTGAAAATGAAATGATTCAGCATTAGAGAATATGGATTAACTAAAAATTTGGGGGATAACCATAAACATGTGTGCACCTGTGCATACACACACACACACACACACACACACACACACACACGCACATACACACACACACCCCTTCTTTGCTAAATATCTATCATCATGATTTGTTAAGTCATCCACTTCTCAGAAAGGTACATGTGTTTCAAAGGGGATTGGATTTTGTGGACGCTGTCCTCACCAGTGGATGAATCCAAGTAGGTAAATATGCTGTTGGGAGGTGGGGCCTGGTTGGAAGTGAACCATTGAGCACCTGGAAGGGAAGGGTGCGTCCTTGTCCTGGTCTCCTCCCTCCTCTCTCTGCTTTCTGACTGCCACGACTGGGCTGGTTACCCTCTGCAGTGCTCTGCTCTCAACCCTGCCTTCTCTGGGAATCAAGAAACAGTGGACTGAACCCTGAAAGAATGAATCATATAAGCCTCTCATCCTTAAGTCGTAGGTATTGGGTATTTTGTTCCAGTGGTGGGAAAACTGACTAATCTACTTTTTATCATATGCATCAGGAGTAAATGATTATTCTCAAATACATTACCTTTTCATGTTGCTTTGATCTTTCTCGACATCAGTGATTTGCATTCTGGGAAGGAAATTGCAAGTTTACTAATTCAAGGATATGATTAGAAACTTGGGGAAAACATCTAGTACTACCAAGCTAGGACTTGTATAAATGGTTCAGATTCCATCCAATACCAAGATTTTGTGTAGATATGATTACAGGTGGATTGAACTATAATAATAATAATACCTGTGAAAATAACAAAGCAAGTTAGATGACATTGGTAATCCTGCCAGTGTTGCCAATGTTGCTTTTGGAAAGCATTTTGGAGGATTATTTCACTCTGTTTTGGCGACATAAACTCGAAAGAGCATATTGTCAGATTTCCCAAGTTGGTCTATTTTTCTTTTTTCCCCTAATACATATTGCTCAGAATCTTCTGCTCTCAATGAATAACTAAGTTTATTCTTTGTTATTCTTATGTACTTGATTATGTTCCTAATGAAATCCTCTTTCATTGCAGACAGATAAAGGACTCTCTGAAGTCTGGCAGGAAAGTACACAAAGTCCCGATAATCAGTGGCACCATGCTGTCGTCTTGCTCGGAAAGTTAAGGAATTTTGAAGTCATATTACAAGGTATCAGAACACGAGATCTTGGAGGAGGAGCTGCTGTTGATGACATTGAGTTTAGAAACTGCACAACTGGTATGTTTCTGGAAAGCAGTCCCATTGGAAAGTGCATTGATAGTGGGGCCATTGTCATTCTCGAGCATTTATAAAATGTCCTACAGTTATGTACCTCGCAGACATGCACACACAAATAATTGGAAAAGTCAAATTCCATCACTGTGAAGGTACAAATCCATGTAAATAGGAAAGTCTTGAGTGGTGGTGATGCTGTATTAAAAGTGAATGGTTTGTAAACAGTAGAAATTTGTTTCACACAGACCTGGAGTTGGTAACATCCAAGATCAAGGTGCTGGCAGGTTAGATGTGTGATGAGGATTTGTTTTCTGCTTCATAGACAACACTTTCTTGCTGTTTTCACCTGCTGACAGGGCAAATGCGCTCCCTTTGGCCCGTTTGATGAGAGTGCTAACTCTGCTGATAGGGCCATGTTGGGCTTGTGCCCCAGAGGCCGCCCCTCTGCTGGCGTCATCTTGCAGGTTGAAGCTTCCGCCCGTGAATCTGAAGGGGCCCCAGGGTTCAGGACCACAGCAGCATCTTCCCCATCCTTCAGCTGCACGAGCGGCTCCGTCTTTCTTCCACACCATCCCCTTTCTCACTTGCAAAACTAACTCCCCTTCACATTCAGTTTTAAACCAGTGGAAAATGTAAGCCTGGGATCTATATGTCCTTCTCTAACTTACTGAGAAATGAACCAGTCAGAAAGATGAGAAGCTCACTTTCAGTGCCTATGAGTTCAAGCAGGTAAAAGTCATGCAGAACTTGCACTGAGAGCTTTGCTTAGATTGAAAAATCCTGCTGCGGCTTGAGAACAATAATGAAAAAAAACTGTTGTATTGTATCATGCTTCTAAATGTGAAGTGTACCTGCACCTTGATCTTCTTTACAAAACTACTCAGAAAATGTCAAAAATAATTCTAACTGCATTTGTACAATTTCACAGCTTGCCACGTTCTTTGAGAGGAATTATTCTATTTGATTTCCAAAATAGTCCTTCATGATATACACTGCTGGCAAACGGTGCGCCTTCTGTGGTTTTGGGGAAGGTTTCACTTGGCAGCAAGCCTCCGGGAGAGAAGAGCTAAGCCGGAGTGCTGTTTAACTTTATTGTTTCTCTCCTATTAAAATATCATTTCAGTGACGCAGTTCAAAACTGCGACTGTGGTTTGCGTGCTGCTGCTGCATCTGTTCTTTTTATGAGTAAAGATGCTTCAAGGGATTCTGCCTCGTTAAAAATAAATCTTTTACAGTTTTATTTTCCCCTCTGTTTCTAGAAAAGGTGGTTGCCACTCAGCTACATTTACATGTTACATAAAATCATAATTGATGTAGCCCTTACAGTCTGGGAAATACCTAACTCCTGGTATCTGGGCCCTACAGAAGACAGAGTTTGATTTGGGCTCGGAGGCGTTGGAGCAGGGTGCCTCGAGAAAAGAAAATGCGGTTCAGCCCAGAGGCCAGCGGACTGTGGCCACGAGAGAGCGGGCGCTGCTTAAAGCCCTTCCTGGAAAATTCTCTAGTTAGATGTTGATTTTCTGTTATAGTTGGAAACTCAATCTAGAATTGATTTTGGCAACTTGAAAAGGTACAAGAAAAATCTTCAGAAGTTTATATGCGATTTTAGAATGAAAGAAGCTTTTATAAAATGAGGATTTCCTTCCTCTCAAGGCAGAGGGATCTGGCAGTTATTCTTACTACTTTCCTTGCTTTCGAGTAGAAGCTTGCACTCTTTATTTCCTTCTTGTTTTAACATCCTTTGGGGATTTATTTAAGTGATTTTTTTCCCCCACTAAACTCCATATGCAGATAACTACATGGTGCTTTGATATTTTTATATTTGATGATATCTAGTGACAGATCTAAGCCTGTAGTTCTTTTTGAGTCATCAAAGAGGCATTTTGCCATTGACTGTTCTTGGGTGTGATCGACTATATCGACGGCATTATAGAAAAATGTAACCGTTGGATTTTAAAAGCCTAGAACGCTGTAAATTAGAAGAATTTTTAAATTATTCCTTAAGCCTAATAAAAAAATTTAAAATTCAGAGGATTCTTAATAATGATTTTGTAAATCCTCTGAGTTTTAAGTTCTATGTCAATTAAAATATCAGTGCTAAGTAAGATAGGGGATAAGCAGGAGCTTGGAATATGTGGTCTAAGTTGTTTTGCACTGTTAGGTGAGGGGAAGATAATGGTTTGCGGCAAACACCTGAAAGTAAATGAAGACCCTCTGGATAGGGGGTAACAACAAACAGCCTTGAGTCAAACTCCCGGGATGTGGAACCCTGGCCTGCTCTGAGCTTGGGGAAATACTGTCATTTTAATTTGCCTCAGTTTCTACTATTAAAATTGGGGCAATAAACGTAGAATCTCCCTTGTAGGTCTCTGAATGTTAAGTTAGTACATGCTTTAAATTCTTGGGCTAGAATTATACCTAGGGAACTACTGTATGGCACTGCATTGATACATTTGCCGCTGTTATTAAGACATGTTCTCGAATGTTGTGTTCTACTTAGTAATAGCAAGCCAATTTAAAATACATATTATCACGAAAGGTTTTATGGAGTTTCTGCCATTTCCCAGTTGAGATGAAGCACTTTAAAAGTGACAGAATTTTTATTTCCACCAATAGTGCCATAAAATCCCCACAAATTGTGTCATATCCCCTACTTGGAATCGTCAAATTGGGGGAAAGTTTAGAGGAAGTCGATTAGTACTGACCTAGGGCTGAGGGAGTGGAGGAGTCACTCCTAAAACGACAAGCTTTTTGCTGTTGTTCATTCATACTTTTCAACCATAAATATCTAATGCTTACAATTATCTCATGCATTCTTCAAAGCACTTTGCATAGATTTAATAACTCCATTCTCATCTGAAGATTACGAGGTGACAAAAATAAGGCAAAGGAAGATTGTGTAGCCTATCTGAAACCACAGAGCTGATCAGTTAAAGAATAAATAAATAACTCTTCAAATTTCCTTTGGTTCAAATGAAGACAGCTGTAACTTTGAATGTTAGCATTATCTTTAGTTGATGTAATTTACTTTAGAATTTGCTTCAGTTACAATGAATTTTGTCAGACTTCTTATATAAATCAGTAAAAATCATTGTATAAGGTATCTGTGGCAATATAGGATTTCTGTTTTTGGTAAATTATATTTTTCTCCCTATTTTCTATTCAAAATAAGTATTTTTGCCAAAGTTTCTACTTTATCTTCATAAGTATGTGTTTTTTATTTTCCATTAAGCAAATGAAAGATGATATGTTCTTCATTCCAGAAACATTAGTATGAATATATTTTAATGTAATAAAAATATAAGCATCAGAATACTCAAAAGTAAGCAGATGTGGAACTCAAAATATATACCTATTTAGATCAAACATAAAGTGGTACAATAAAATCGGTGGATATTTATAAGTGCATGAAGAGTAAGACAGCATTAGACACAAGTCTTCTTTATTATATTTGGCGGGATGATGCATATATTCACATAAAGAGGGTTTCTTGTAATGTGGTTTTTTGGAAAAACTAAATTTATAACCACAATGAAAAGACGAGAGCTTGTAGGAAATAAGGTGAGTGTGACCCACTGTAATCATAGGTAACAGTCACACATGACTCGTATGAAAATAGTAGCAGTCATTAAACACAGCGGTGCAGTTTGCAGGGGTGGCAAACTTATGGCACACATGCCACTGTGAGCTAATTGTTATCAGTGAAAACTCTAAAAGTTTTGCCATCGTTGGTTAAAGGGTCAAAGATTCCCAGTCATTAAAAGAATTCAGTATGTGTCTCAGTTTACCTAAAAATAGCGAGGTGGGTGAGAAATAAGAAATCTCAATAGAAGACTGGTATTAAAAGTGTAAGGCTGTGGAATTATACAAGCAAGGGAAAAGCACCTCCCAACTGAGCGGAGTCTTGCAGTGTATAAATTCTTCGCCATAGGAGCGTGTGGAGAAATTTGACACAGAGCAGCAGGTGAAATAGTGCAAGCTCAGCTCAGCTCCTTGTGCGTGTGTGCTGTGCTTTGTTTTCTTCAGCTCTGCTTGCATTCTGCAGACGCTATCAGAGTGGGAAAAAGTGCTGCGTGAATCAACATAGCTTCTTTGTTATCCTGAACTCCTCGTCCCGTCCTGTCAGTTGATTCATTGTTTATGAACTCCACTGTATTAGAAATGTGCGCTGGTTTAATAGCAAGAAGACAGTAGAAGAAAATTAATACATATTGAAAAATAAATGGTTGCCAAGTTCAGGCTGAAATCAGTGCATATGTGATCTCTTTTAAGAAGGAAGTAAGGGGAGTTTTCAGGTTGTGAGCTACGTGAATCGAGTGTGTTGTGCGGAAATCCACCTAGGAGGATTAGGAAGTGAAGAGCTTTGGATTGTTGATTAAAGGGTCAGAACAAAGCTCAGAAAAAGACAGTGTGATCTGAAGTTCTTTCCACTAGCTCCATTTAGGTTTTGTAGTATTTACATTGTCTCATAATAATTTCAGGGAAATGTCTGTGCCAATGAGGTCTGTTCTGATTCCCAGCAGTGTGAAACGGAAACAAGGGTGATTGAAGGGCACAGTGAATCTCGTGAAACCTAAGATCAGGATCGTAGGCTAGTTTCAGGAGGGCATGAAACCACGGAGTGAAAGTAGAGAGAGAGATTTCTGTGCATCTTGATCTTACAGTTGCTTCTTTCTACTATTCCATTTCATTCCTTTCTGTGGAACCAGATTTCTCACCTTATTTAGAAAACATGTCTGTATGATGTGCTGCTTGTATTGTTACTGACATCATTATTTCCTGTGGTTTTCAATTCTCAGACTGACCCCTCCTGGGTCAAGGACTGCCTGCCCCTGACTAATCAGCTGTTCTCAGAAGGCAAGAGACACATAGTTTCTGAGCACAAACATGCTGAGTGAAACTCCAGCTTATACACCAAGTTATAAAGAGAGCTGGGTCACAATAACCATATGTCTTATTTTCTAAACTCTTAGGCTTCCAAGAGATAGTATATAAATTGATCCTGGCAATTCTTCTTAAAAGGAAACCAACCAATCTTGAGACCCCACTCCTATCACTCTTTGGTGACGCTGACATTTCTTGGAACTGTTCATCTGTCCTAGTCACCCAGGGCCATATGCAGAGGGAGTAGCAGTCTCTTTGCCCTGGAGCTTACTGGTGTGACCCAAACTAACCCTGAAGCTCTGTGCAGAAAGCATAATAAAGGCTGCTTCCCTATCTGTGTCCCATCGCTGGTCCAAACTTAGCATTCTTCATATCACCATCCAGGTAGAATGGTGTCCTGTCGCCTGCTTTGGGGATCTGTGAGTATAACAGTGTGCTTCATGGGAGTCATTGGCCCATCCGTTGGTTTCACAGTAACTAAATAATAACAAACCCTACAATAAAACAGAGCACACAGTGAGCTCAGGGTATTCTTCGAGCACTGTACCCTGAACTCATCAGATAGAAAGAGAATGCATCTGATGAAAAGAGTGGAAGGACAGAAAAAAGATGAACTGATTATTCTAATAGATACCAGGCCAATGTCGAGACAGAAATCATGACATGGCTACAGCACGAGAGCGGGAGGGAGATGAGTGTCTGAAATACCCTGGGAGACCTGACCACTCAGGACAGCTACACTCATGTCTGTGCTTAGGGCCGTGTCCAGCCGGCAGGAAGATCTAAGTTGAGGAAAGAACCAAAAACACATTCCAGCTGTTTTTCCAAAATGATTCCTTGAAGTTATTGTGTATCAGTTCACTTATAGGTATTTAGCCAAAGTTGAGTCACGTACTCAAACCATGAGGCGTCCTAGGAAATGGATGTATCAAAACTGCTGCTTCTAGGGAAGAGGAAGAAAAATACTGGGAACCAACATCACACGATGAGTCCCTACAAGGTCATTTGTGAGTTTAAGAATATGAAAAATTATGACTTCCATGTACATAAACATTCTTTGACATCTGTGGGAAATTGGGTCCATGGATATAGAGTTCCTGGGCTCGGAAGTCTCTCACATGCAGTAAGAATGATACAATGGGAATCACCTTAGATCTCTGGGTTACTTTTAATATATGTATAGTGTGAAAGCCATGTGAATAGCTGTTGTACTCTATGGTCTGGGAAATAATAAGAAAATAAGTAGACTTTCAGGACTGACACCATTTGGTTTTTGTAGTGGAGGTTGGTTGCCTTCACAGATGGGAAGCATGCAGAAATGGAGGATCGTATATTGCCAATTAAGAACTCCTAGTAAAAGCAAATTTCCACCTCAACTAATGTTCTTTGCTTGGTTTTGCCACACATTCTCTGTTGAAGTTGCTTCTTGCTTGATTCTCTAGTCTTTGTGTAGCCTTGTCTCTGTAATTCAAATACTGAAGCCACTCTTATAAGCCTGTCTCATCTTTCAAGAGTCCTCTCAATTCTTAATTTAGGTATAATAATCCATCACGTTTTTAAAGACACATCAGTAATCACTGGGTTAATTTTAGTAAGTTTTTCTTATTCTAGTAGGTGAAATTGCATATTGTTTTTATTTACATATATGGTTAGTATTGAGATTATGACCCCTTTTTTTTTTTTTTAACTCATAGGCTTTTTACTAACCAGGTATTTTTCTTCCCTGTGAGCTGCCTATTTGTTTTTTCCCACATTTCTATTGAGCTGACTTTCTTGCACATTATGATTTTTGTAACTTTCTTTTTTGTGAGATAGTAGAACATATAGTGTTTTTCATTGTCTCTGCATCTTTTCTAGAACATGTGATGAGAATATTTTTATCCAATTAATTTAGTCAAAGCATTACTTCATTCCTTTGGTCTTCATTGTGGTTAGGAAGCACCTGGATATTAAAACACCCTTTCTGTTTTCTGTGTTCCCTCACTTCAGAGTTCCCCATCCCAGGCTGAGCAGCTTCCGCAGCAGAAGGGAACGTTCTTCTACTTCTTAGCCTGAAGTTGTCCCAGCGCAAACATGATGGCAGCTGTGGTTCTCCTGAATTGTCTTTGGCTTCCTGATGCCTGTCTTTTTGCCATGTGTTCAAATGCTTCCTCCATGACTGTGTGTCCCTGATAGCTCGCCTTCATCTTGTCAGGACTCATGTTAAACTCATCACACCTTTGAAAACCCTATGTGGATCATCGGAACCCATTCTGTGGCCTTGTTTCACCTGACAGTGCACTCTACATTGGAAGTGTATCACTCCATACTTTCTTGTAGCAGCGGCTAACCACAGCATCTCAGTGGTATTCAAGTAGACCTTTGCTTCCTTACTGATGGCTCCAAAACACAGGAGCAGTATTGTAGTGATGAGGATATATACCTGGGAGAAGCCATAAAGTGATTGTTTAAGTGAAAAGGTGAAATTTTTTTACTCCCTAAGCAAGAAAAATTATATATGCCTAATCGCATATCAGTAAAATGAAATTTTTTTTTTTTTTTTAGGTTTTTTGAGACAGGGTCTCGCTTTGTGGTTCAGGCTGGCCCTGAGCTCAGCCTCAAACTCACATCACAATCCTCCTGCCTCTGCCTCCCGAGTGCTGGGATTACAAGCGTGAGCCACCACGCCCGGCACTGTGGTATGTGGTACTGGTTGCTGCTGGGTGTGAGTCTCCACACCCAGTTAAAATGAATATTTTGAGAAAGGCCACATTCCCTTAACTTTACTGGAGCATGCTGTTATAATTGTTCTATTTTATTTTTATTCATTCTTGTTAAGCTCTAGTACCTCCTTAGCACAGTAGACAGCATGTCAGCCTCATTCTTGTTAAGCTCTTACTGTGTACAATTTCTAAACTGAACTTTACATAAATAAGCATGTATGAAAAAAAAAGCAAAACGCACAGAGTCTGATCCTGTCTGTGGTCTGCTGTCTGTGGAAGGCATCTCAGAGGGAGGAAGGGATAGTGTAAATACCTCCAAATATAGTTTCACTTGAGGCAGTTATTGGAGTCTTCACACTATGAATGAACAGCACCCTTATCTCTTCAAAAATGTTACATTTTTTATATTTACATGTCTTTTAACTATATTCCCTTTACCACTCAGAATCTGTCTAATTTTAATTGTTTTATATATTTGGTTGTTCCTTCTTCCACTGGGCCCTTCCAAAGAATATGCTGGAAGTCTTTTGAGTTTTTCTTACTTCTGCTCCCCTTTACATAATAACTGGTGCATCTTGTGGTCCTCATTGTGTAATCGCCGTATTCCCTTTTTAGTCTGCTGCGCTGTGCACTAGGGGACACTTTGGATCCACTTTAGTTGTTGATTTCTCAGTGGTTAATTAGAATTCTCTTAATTGTCCTATTTGGTGGAAACTAAAATGCGGAACAGGGTGATTATCCCTATGATCAAGGGCTCCCAGGAATTTGTCTGGCTGGGTGATGCTTTTCATTTCCATAACTGCTTTAACTAGAAGCATGAACACAAGTATTAAAAAGTTCTTTTAATCCAGATAGTTAATTGAACTATTTCTTAAAAATAAAACACTAAAGAAGCTGAAGATACTAACAGATTTACAATTTTATCATTCGATAATTGGTCATTTTACTCCTCTTAATGTAGTTTCAGATAATCTTTGCTGTAAGTCCATTTAAACCAGGGTTTTTGTGAGTGAAATCACTGAATGAAGGTTATTTCTGGATGGAGTAAAAATCACAAACACATCGAATGAAGTTTGAGCAGAAAACAACTTTATCTGAGCCCTGGATGCGGAAGTTGTGGCACGTCTGTAAGACGGTGAAAACGCCTTCCTGTGGAAGAGCTCCTCAACAAGGGAAATGCACAGAACCCTCTTGCTCGGATAATCTAAAAAGCCTGCAGCCCTAGCTTTCCACAATCCTGGAAAGCCTATTTCTAGAAACATATTCTTTGCTTAATTATGAACCTTTGGTTCCCCTTTAGTTCAGATACAACTGCTACCTGGCGAGGACAAATACATGTCTCTGGAGTGGCAAGATGTTTTTCTTTCTTTCATTTTCTTCTTCCTGTTCTTTCCCTCCCTTTAAAAAAAATGCTTTTAAACAAAGCTTCCTTTTAGAGGATGTTTCAAATGCAGTGCTGATTGCGACCTTCAGTCTTGGCTGCAATTAAAAACCTCTGGAATCTCTTGGGAACCTTCAAGATGTTCTCCACCTAAGCCCCACTGCAGAGCAATCAAGTCTTCTCTCTGGGTGCAGGGTCCGAACACCACTCTTTAGAACATTAGATGATGCTAATGCACAAACAGTGATGAGAGAGTATTTTAATATCCAGTTTCAGCATAAGAATGAGAGGAAATATTTCTCTAACTTATAGGACACCAGGTGAACATTCTACCTGGGCTTCAGTGATTTCTTACTTGCTCTCCTCTGATCCAGAGCTTTTGTCTCCTGCTGGGCAAATCAACCCCCACCTCTTCTGATAATGATCTTCTGGACTTATTTTACCACTGTTTGTATTCCTGAATAATACTATGCAATTTCTCTCTTTTTTTATCCCTTACATAAATAGTCACCATGGAAAAATTGTTAGCCATTTCCCTTTGGTCTTTGTTGCTAAGCTTCATCACTAAGCATGGAGCTGACTCATTGCTTTCATCAGTTATTTCATGCAGTGATGATTGAATACTCTAAGAATTTAACTCTACTATAATGTTTCACTTTTTTGGAATAAATATTTTAAAAATGTTTCAACTACCTGAGATTGTGGTGGTTCTGTCTTGTGCTAGGTGACAGGCCAGAGTTAGGGCACAACCCACACAAAGTAAACATTCTGTACAAAAATGTATTTTTTCCCTCTTTTCTGAAGTTATTTTGCTGGACTACAACTGCCATTTTCAAAGTGTACTTAATTCTACAACTTCATGTATTTGTGGGTGAGGATACACCAGGAGACGTTTGCCATCTGCTGAGATTATAAACAAAGACATCACATCTCAAAGTTTCCTTTAAACCCCTTGTTCTTATCTTTTATTTATTTATTTATTATTTATTTATTTATTTATTTATTTTTGAGATAAGGTCTCCCTGTTGTAGTTCAGGCTGACCCTGAGCTCAGCCTTGAACTCACAGTAATCCTCCTTCCTCTGTCTCCCAAGTGCTGGGATTACAGGTGTGGGCCACCATGCCCAGCACTGTTGTATGTGGTTCTGATTGCTGGTGGGTTGAGTCTCCACGCTCAGCATTGTTGTATGTAATTATGGAGGATCAAACTTGGGCCCTTTTACTTGCAAGGCAGGTGCCAGAACCACTGAGCTAAATCCTTGGCCCTGTTACTGTCATTTTTTTAAAAAAATCTTTATTGGTACATTACATGTACACATCATGATTGCACTCCATAATGGGGATTTGTACCAGTATAAGACACAACTTAATTCTCATTTTTTCCCATAGCCCGACCCACCCTACCGCCCCCACCATAGACATAAAATTTGTTTCCTTACTTTTTTGTTACAATCTCATCATTTTTCCCCCTTCTTCCTATTTTACATTGAGCATTTTCTAAAATGGTAAGAATGCTTCATAAGCCAGGCCTGGTGACACATTCTGTAATCCCAGCTATTCTGGAGGCCAAGCCTGGAGGCCCACAAGCTTAAGGCCAACCTGGCCAGCAAGGTGAGAATTTGCCTCAGACTAGAATATCAAAGTGCTGGTGCAATGCAGAAGCTTAGGTTTAATTCCCAGTGAAGGGCAGAGTAGACAAGACACTGTACAGCCCATCTGCCTTTGGAGCGATTTCGTGTGGTGTTGTTAACTCTAGATTCTGTGCTGCCTTAAAGAAACTGTGGAACTTGTTTTGAATGATTCTTTAACCTTTGACTCCATATTTCTACTTGCCCTGGCCCTTGCATTTATAATGTACATTAAACTGTTGTTTAAATGTTGTTTTCAGACACCGTGTTGCTTACAGAAACACTTATTTTTGCCTGTCGATTTCTTTCCTAAAACTTTACAGGAGTTTTAATTTAACCCAACAGTTTTCCTGTGGTCTTGTCTAATTTTTTTTTTTACATATAATATCATCTTATCTGCAAACACCATTTTACTTCTGCCTTTTGGCTTTGGATGCCTTGTTTTTCCTTTCCCTTTTCTCTGGAGGACTTCCAAGACTCTGTTGAGTAGAAACAGAATGTCTTGTTTGGAAATACTTTGAACATTTTTTAATCAGGTCAATTTTATTATTGAGTTTTAAGGAATATTTTTATTAGACCAGATTTTGCTACACGTTTAGACTAACCTTCAACTCACTGTGTAGCCCAGGCTTGCCTCAAACTTGAGGGAGTCTTCCTTGTCTCAGCCTCCTGAACATTGGGGTTTCAGATCTGGATGCTGAGATGACACGCCTGGCTAAGCAGTTTTTAAAGTGAGTAAATAGGTGCATATGAACAATAAAATTACTCGTTTGCTTTGCCTTTGAGTGACTGTATTGGAAAATATAAATACAAATGTGAAAGTGCAGGCTTCTATAAATTTACCCAAATTCCCATATAAATCCATACAGGTGACTAAGCATGTCTGTATTTCACTGATCTCTTTGTCAAATGGGAAAATCTTTGCTTACTGTTAGTAACACACTACCGTCTGCTCTAAGGCATAACCTCGTTCAGTCTTATAATTTAGGACGCTCTGTTGAACAATGGTTCCTGCATGATCATCACTCATCAGATACTGACGTCACTCCCTGACACCATCAGCAGGGGTCGTTCCAGTGTTAGTTGAAATTTCATCCATTAGAGCTTTATATGTATAACTCTATTTGGAAAGTAAATAATAAAATCAAGGACCTTTAAAATTTCCTCAGCAGCATCTTGTTGTGGAAAGAATAGAGGCCAGTGATGAAGAGGAGGATTAGGGTTTTCAGCATCTCCTATAAGTAGAGAACCACTGCGCCTGCTTAGCACATTTTACTTCAATAAGTTTATATGAACCCATTTTATAGACAGAGAAACAAAGGCGTCTAAGTGGGCAGGTAAAGCATGAAGAAGAAATTTTAAAGAAGTAGCATTAGTAGAACACGTTACATATGTGCCGCGCACACACAGGAAGCTCTGCCAACAGCAGCTCCTTAATGAGCTCTCCCCTCTACTCCTGTCAGAACTTCAGTCTGCCCTTATACTGGATGTGGAGTCTGATGCGCAAAATGTCACTCAAACTCCACAAATCACACAGTTCGGGGAGATTTTTCTGAGAGAAGTTACAAGTTTTTAAGCCATCTTTTATATTTAATGTTTGTATTTATTCATCAATAATTTTGAACCTGAAATGAATAATATATACCTGGAGTACATAGATCTTCAGTCCTCAGTAAATCTTTTAAACTCTAGAGATCTGAATGGAATACTATTTCAAAAAGATCTGTAGATTAAATTTTGATGTATCTCCCAAATTCAAGAGAATTTCATAGAAAAAGTCAAAGTTAATATTATACTGTGGTCAGACTTGCATGTATTTATTTCAGGAAAACACACTTTGGGAATTGTTTGACAATGAAATTTGTATAAAAATATAACATTATGTAGCAGTATCCTGAGACCTTAAATAATAAACAAGAGGAGCTAATTAGAGGGTCTAAATCAGTTTATTCAGATTTCAGTCTCTTGGTCTTCATGAAAGTTCATTGTCTCTGAAAAAACAGGATGTTAATACATATATACATATATATTTAGGAAATCCACACATTTCCTTGTACAGGGATTGTTTCTCTTTTATCACGTGTGTCACTGATTATTTCTATAGTCCCCACACTGCTCTAGAAACAGTGTAACCAACAATAAATAAGATTAGATAGGTATGGTCATCACATGTGTAGTCCCAGTATTTGGGGAGAGGAAGCTGCAGGATCACAAGTTTGGGGCCAATTTGGGCAGTACAGTTAACTGTCTTTCAAAACACAACTGAAGAAACATAGTAGATATAATTAAGTTATGTTATATACTGCACATCCATGGAATCTATTTTACTGACCTTAAAAAATCCAAGGCATTGTTGGTAAAGGTTCCGGGATGCTGAGTCAAGATGAGAGAGTCCAGTACATAAGCTGTTCTCAGAGAAAACAGGCTCCGGGAACCTAAGCAGCAGAGGATCACGGGAATTTGTGCCAGTGGGCTGCCCAGGAGATGCCTGTGGGTCCCCTGACATTTCATAAGTAGAATAATGTTTGGTCCATATTCCACCAATTATAGATCAAACAGCTGCATAGTATGATCTCGAGATCCAGTGTAAGAAACACGAGAGGCTCAATTCTGTCCCTCTGCTGGCTACACTTTGCCCCAGCTTGGCAGAATCTGTTGAGCTAAGAAGACATGTCCACTCAAACATCATCAGCCCTGACCATATCTGTATGTCAGACTTCAGTTATTCGGTGCCCAGTCAGTTCACGAAATGAAGAGCATTTGCAGGTCACTTCTGCTCCGCCCTCTGGCAGATGCGCTGCCGTGTTGGTGCAACCCTCAGAGGGTGGCTGTGGAGAAGAGATGGGCCTTGTTCGTGCATATGGTAGGGTCTGAATCATTGCTATGAATCAGGAAACATTCCTCTTGTAGGCTCTGAATAGAATTGCCTTTCCAAAATCCTCACTGTTCACACCTTTTGTCTGTTTCTTATGCACTGAGCACAGAAGACGCACGACCCTCTCTTGGAAGTAGGAACACTTCACACATATGTCTATGTTTCAGTTAACACTTCCACACTTTCCAACTCGAGAGTCTAACCTTGTCGCCTTAATATGATTATATATTCCATGATAGGCGATGTTAACTTTTTATTTTGATTTCCACAATTGTTCCATAACATTTTTTAGAGGGCAAATAACAATTAACACTGAGGCTCTATCTAATGTTTGCTGTCTTCATTCTGGATGAAATGTCTGTGCTCGGGTCAGAAGCCTATGGCATGAGGCCTTCTGTGCTTACAGCTTTAACCTCTTAACACTCAATAACTTTAATAGAATTTATACCTAATAAGAGAAATTCATATTTGAATGGATGAAAATTATTGTCTTAGACTAGTTGTCACAATATTTTCTGCTTGTGTTTATTTTAAAACAACATGAATTTTCACCGAATTGCCTAAATTGTGCCTCAAGATAATTCCAGAACCCATCATTTTAGAGACCCAGAATACTCAAATATTTCCTTTTAGGTTACTTTGGGGATTTAACCAATATTGGAATAAAAATAAGCTTTACTTTCTTTCTACCATTGTAGAGTAGATGGAAATGAAAAAGCAATGAATAACCAAACAATATTGGGATTTGGTAAAATAAAAATAGTTGTTTTCAGCTCAGTAAGAATTTTCTGTTTGTCATAGAATATAGCTACTTGACTGTTTATACCTCATATGTATTATACATTTTATAAATTTTGCATAAAACGTACCTGAGCACAGAAAATATACTTTAGACAAGCAAAGTTATCTTTTGAGCGTTCTCCATCAGATATGCATGACATTGATGCTTTATTGTGATAATTTACCTTCCATGATGCACCTTTAGTGAAGTAGAGGTAAATCTTCAGCCGAAGTACATTTCTCTTTTAAAACAGCAATTGGAAAATCTTAATTAGGTCCAGACACATGACCTATCCCATATTTTATGATTTTCTTCAAGACAGTGCTGTAAGCAAGCTTGTGCATAAATAACCTTAGACGGTCTAATTGTTAACCATACCATTTTCCTAGGGCAGTTTCTCTTGTAATTTCACAGCTCAGACCAAATGCACTCCTCTTAAAAGGAACATTTATTATTTCAGGTCGCCTGTGATCCACCTGTGCTTATACTGTCTTTTCTTTGTGCCTCTTTTTCAGCCTGGGTCATAGGCCTTCTTCTGTGTATAGCTGTCAGTACTTTGCCTCTGGGAAGTCGAGCAGGAGAATTCCAAGTTGGAGTCTTGCTTGGGCAACTTAGTGATTTAGTGAGATTCCTTCTCAGTGATGGTGAATCTTTTAGAGATTTTAGTGATTCAGACATTCTGCTGTGGCACGTCCACCATGTTTGCTCCTGATGCTCTTTTAAATGAATGGTTATTTGGATGGATGGATGGAAGATTGGTTGGATGGATGGATGGATGGAAGGATGGATGGATGGAAGGTTTGGTTGGATGGATGGATGGATGGAAGGATGGAAGGTTGGTTGGATGGGTGGATGGATGGATAGATGGAGATTATAGCTCTAAGTTTGCAGTCTTGGAATTTTACCTTAGAAGCTATTCTTCTGTACACCTTCTATTCATTTTAATAGTATATCACATCTCAGAAATTATCTTAGACAATGACTGTCCATATCACGGAGCCTATTTATCCCTTTAATGGTTTTCATGGTAGGATGTTTTCTTAAAACCATTTTTTTCCATCCCCAGTACCAGAGATCAAACTGAGGACCTTGAGCTTGTGAGGCAGATGTAGTAGTACTGAGCTGTATCTACAGTCCTTTAAAAGCATCTCTTAACTGCATAATATTCTAGGACTTGTACTGCCTGATGTATCTTAAATTCAGTAAGTGAAGCACTTAGCTCTGAGTTCTCATGACATGTTTAGAATATGTGCATTTAAAAATAGCTGTCTATTCAGATTACAGTGGCAAGAGCCGAAGCAGATCCATCAAATTTAAATACACTTCACAGATAACGCTTACTACGCAAAAGCAATTGTATGCTTGGAAAAAAGGTGATACATATGTTGTAAACAGCAGCCGTCTCCACCATGTGGCTGAGGAAGGATGAAGGTGTAACAGTTTGAGTAAAGACACAGGTAGATAGCACAGTTGTGTACCTATGGGGCACGCATAGCTGGCAATTGTGAGGTTTGTCGTGAGGCAAGGGGCAGAGAAATATTACCAGGAGTGTGTGCCAGGCATGTCAGACTCAGTGCAAGGGACAGATTGGAGTGTGGTCATTGGGTTGTTCACTTCACGTGGTACTGAGATCATGGCAGCAAGTAGGACCCTTAAAGTTGTGCAAAAGAGAGTCAGGTTCCCAGAATGCTCTCTGGGCCTTGGAAGGCCTGGACTAGAAAGGAACCAGGGAGAAAAGGGAACATGAGAAGTCGTCAGCTTAGCTCCAGGAATGTGATGCCAACGGGTTGAGGGTGAGAAGATAAAGGAAGAGACTTTGACATATCAGATGCTGTAACAAAGTCCAGAGTGGGAAAGTTTTGTGTATCTTTTAATCTTTTGTGCATCTTTCCTTTTAAAGGAAAGTTAGGAG
Source organism: Petromus typicus (assembly GCA_004026965.1). Classification (NCBI taxonomy): domain Eukaryota; kingdom Metazoa; phylum Chordata; class Mammalia; order Rodentia; family Petromuridae; genus Petromus; species Petromus typicus. Next base: position 38,645 of record PVIR01013241.1, read on the forward strand.
ATCATCCGGCAGCTGATAAGAGATTATTTTAGGAGCCGCACAAAGGTGAGGCATGAATGCGGACTTCTGAAACTGTAAATCTTTACGGATGCTTCTTTATACAGGAGTCATGGTGGTCTTTTTCTGTTGCTTTGGTTCCAAGTGTCGGTGGTGTCCGTATTTTGTTTCTATCTCTTCCTCCTTTGCCCTAAGGCTTCTAAACATGTTTTTTGTCAGAGTCTTTAATGTGAAATACCATGCATATCTAGTTAGAGCTCCACAATCTCCTTTTCTTAAATTATATGGAGAATTCATTTTTAAAAGCTACATATTTTTAAAAAATTAAAAAGATAAAAATCAGACTTTCATGTCCAAGTTTGTTATTTGAAATATAACAAACACAAGAAAAGTATAGAAAGCCACCTTTTCAAAAAAAAATTAAGTCAGTGTTCAGAATATTTTTAACACACACCTTATTTTGTATATTGCAAATGAAATCATATTTTTTTTACATCTACCTTAACCCTTGTCATGCACAGATAACCTGATAACTGGGATTTTGGTAATTTTGCTTCAAACTGAGCTTTGCCATCAAGGAGATTGCTAAGGTTCTAGTTCCAGCCTTGTTGCCATCCGATATATGTAATGACCTTTAAACCTTGCAGTTTTTGTGAACATCAGGTAAAGTCAGTGGTTATGGTGCCACGCAGGAAAAGCATGGCCATTTTCTGGACATCTCAAACTGCTAGCCCCATAATAACACACTGTAGGCAGTGTTTCAGTTTTCTTTGATTTGCAAAACTTGCCCCACAGTTTTTTCTAGAAGAGAGCAATTGTATCAAATAAGCAGTGATCTGTGAAGATAGGCTCAGGGTGAATATCTCTGTAAAATGAATTGTCTGCTTTTTTTTTTCCCACAAAAGTATTCCTTTAAATAAATACAAGTCTAGTTATGCTTATTTTGTAATTTGTTGCCAGACTTCTTCATAAGAAAACTAAAAAGGGGACTTTACAAAGAAAGCCCTCAAATAATCACTTCATTTCAGTTGGAGGCTCTGGCCTGTCTTTCTACTTTGTTAAAAGTCTGCGCAGGATAGTAAGAAATTTAAAAGATGACCCACTAAATCAGCATGTCCAATGGGGATACGACCACACCAGTCCAGCCTGGTGCTGCTTTGGACTCTCCTCTGACAGGGATCCATAAATATCTTGAGTTACACCATTAACCATGTTGATACACTAAGTCTTCGTTGCTAGATTAAAAATCCTTTTAAGGTGAAAATTATTTCAGTATCCACCCACTGTCCTATCAAGTAAGTGTTGAAAATATGTTTCAAAAGTAATAAATGGAGGATTATAAATTGAAGAGCTCATTGATGGTAAATATATTCTACAGTGTATTAGAGAGTCATTTATTATTCTTATTTAGATGTCCCACCTAAAGTTACAGAATTTTTGTAAGAACGTAGGTTCAAATCATTATCTTAGTCTATGAATTTGGAGTGTGTATGAGTACTCAATATTACTGCCTGTGATTACTGCCTCTAACTAGAAATAAGCCTTACATAACTATGATGAAATATTTAAAAATATAATTTATTAGGACAAAATCAGTAAGTGACAGGAAAAATCCATGTTTTAACAAGCATTTCTTATTTCTGCTTTTACTAAGGCCCTCAACTATTAATATATGTCACCTTTTATTTGAAAACCAGGAAAAGAGATTATGTGTGTCACAGAGTTTTGTTAATATTTGATCCTACTATTGGGCAAAGTGCAATTAACATAAAATTTTTACTAAGGAGCATTATTAGGACAGAATTCATTTTGAGGGCTTTTATTAAAAAATGTTTAAAATAAAATCATTAAAAACTGTAACAGAAAATGAAATCCTATCATCGATTTTGGTTCTTTCTCATTACAAAAGGGGAAATGTGTTTTAAAGCCACTCATTATTACTCTTAACTGACATTTATGAAGGAAAAGAAAATATGAGTTGTATAACTAAAATCAGCTGGCTCCAAGGAAGGGTGGACAGCATGACAAAGACAAAACATGGTGCTCAAAGCAACAAGGGACCTTCACAGCATCCTTTTGCCCCTCTTATGCCATCCAGACCACCAGGACTAGAGGGGTGTCAAGTCAATCACTCACACACAGGTGGTTTTCATAGTGTAGTGGCCGTCATGTTCCCCTGATCCATAAAATCTTAGCCCTTCACTGACTAGAAAAATTCTGTATGTCAGGAAGCCCCCCCCAAAAAAATGTGGCCTGTCCATTAGAAAATATGAAACACAGAAGTAAGATCCAGACCCTGAACTTGTGGCACACCACACATAGTGTATCACACGGTGCAAGAAGAATTCCAAAGCAACAAGCTAACGTTCACATTTCTGGAACAGCAGGAACTTCAGGAGCAAGAAAGAAGCCACTGTGAATGTGCAGGGTATGGACTGTGCGCTGCTGGAGTCATCAAATGGGGGAAAGAGAAGAAAATAGAAGCACAGAAAAAAGGCAGAAAGTTTAATTGAAATAACTGAATTTAACTTCCAGAAAGAAATTAAATCATCACTAAAAATAAGTGTGCATGTAACAGTTACACAAATAAATCAGAGATAGAGATGGAGAGCTCACTCCTGAGGAAATGTGAATCTGTTCATAAGAATATAGTACGTAAAGGGAAAGATAAAACAAGAAGAGATAAATACACTGAGGATAAAATGAAAAAAATCGAACACCTTTCTCATGAGTGTTTAAGAAGCAGAGGCTTATAGAAAATGTAAAGAAATAATAGGGGAAGGATTCAATAATTTGAAAATTACATGATTTTAGGACATCACAATATTCTCATTAAGAGGCAGGATGTGATTGGCATCAGGAGATGGTAGGTACCATCAGAGTGCATGGTAGGTGTTGTGAAGTAGAAGGCAGATATTCAAAGGGAAACGGCAAGTGGAGGTGGAGCAAAGCAAAGAAGGGAAAGAAAAAAATTCATAGAAAAACCAAAAACCTAAAATGGATGTATATGGGGAGTTGATAGGGCAGATGAATAGAAAAAATGAGACTCAAGATGTATCATGTACAGGTGCAAATTCTCAATAAGGAATGTGATAACGTATTCCTAAAATGTTCCAAAAAACTCAGTAAAGGATAAAAAAGAGATGGTCATCAAGAGTTGGCATATTAACTAAAATATTCAGTTTTTAACAAAGAATTCTAAACCATGGAATGAATAGACATGAAAAGAAAAATGTGTTAGTTTCAGGTTGGTTACATTATTTTTTTCCCAGTGCAGAGTAAGTGGGTCCTGTGAATACCTCAGGCTTTCACTGGATTAATCATTTATTATGCCTGTATTATTTTTCTTCTGATCATTCCTTTCTAGGATTTTTCAGTTTATCATGCCTTAGTTTCAGAGTTTTAAGTCTCTATAAACCCTCTTATATTTTTTAACCAAAATAAATATTTACTCCAGTGTGTTTTATATGCCATATCCTGCCAGCCAAATAATCTCCAACTGTTATTATGTGCGTTAATGTTCTTCCTTATATTATCCCTATAGAATATATGAGAGTATCTTTCATTTCATATATTTCCCAGCCAGCCAAGTAGTTACTGTTCATATCCCTTTGGCTGAATAAACGTAAGGAAAATGACAAAAAACATGCAAGAATTTGTCACGAAAATAATCACCCTTTGAATTTACCCACATTCTTAAAGAAGACTACTTCTCATAAAGCTATTGACTCTCATAATTTATTTGTTCTGGGTATACCTAATACATCATAGAAAATGTAGTTACTGTTTGATTTATGGAAGTTGAAAGTACTCAGTTTCTCTTCATGTCTTCACAGTTTTTTATTGTTGAGGAAATAATTTTTATGCAGAAATGTAGTCTAATTTAGCCATATTTTAGAAACACTGAAGAACCAATTATTGAGGCTAAAGTCAAAGCACATTTACCCTGTGGAGTAATTATATGGCTTCTTATCCTATGGCATAGAAAAATGAGATAATCTCAAATGCATAGACTTGCATACTAAGCAGCACCCGCAATCAGCTCTGGGTTAAGTATAAAGTCTCACTAGTGCTAATTAAAATTTATGTGGTAACATTTTTAAGCTGTTCAGCAGACATGACCTCTGAGCTTTCATTTTGCTGGCCTCCCGTAGTTGAAGCATTTGCTGTTGTTTTAGATGCCCTCCGTTCCTTCTTCATATCTAGGTAGACCGAATTTCTTTTTTTTTTTTAGGTTTTTTTTTTTTTTTTTTTTTTTTTTTTTTTTTTTTTTTTTTTTTTTTT
>PVIR01013242.1:0-42801 GCA_004026965.1 Petromus typicus
GACAAAATAAAGGTTAAATAGACTCATTCTCTGTAAACATCATGTGCCCCTCTAAAAATCTAATTTGGAAGGAAAGATGATAATATGGATGAAAGCCCTTTAGTTGCAAAGGTAGAGAAAGTAACCACCAGTTGTCTTCTGTGAAATGAAGGAACATCAGGCTTCCCTGTCTATCTGTCAGATGGTCAGATTTGAGGCAGTGGATCTGAGGCCTTGAGTCATGCCACTGAGGCTGGGCCTACCTCTGCGTGGCTCTCTCTTCCTCTCTCTCCACTCCACTGTCATGGGGGGTTGGCATCCCTTGCCAAAAAGCCTTTGGAACCTATGAGTTCTGGTCATATATACTCAGAACTCCAAACTAGCAGACAAAGAACCTCTTGCCTAGTCATGCACATAAAGTTAAGCTTCATTTTCCTGGCTTAGTGTGTGTGATGATCCATAGGCCTGTAGTGGGAGAATCATGTCTAATCAGATCCCAAGAGCCTATTGCAGTCACCAAAGGTGTAAGTGCAATGAGACAGGCAAAAGTAAAACTGTGTACTGCTGAGATCCTCTTCCCAATTCTATAGCTTAATACTGAAAGTTTCAGGAAACCCCATAATCTGTTGTAGTGGCAACAGCACAGTTCCTTAAACATGGAGACACCAGAAAACTCCCAGACAGAGACATCAGAGGGTACAAGTAGCAGAAATAGGGAACATTTGTAAGACATTACAGTGGATCCTCAAGGTATGACTCCATTGGTATGTAAACAACTTGGATTATGACTAGAATTTTAGTTTTAACTTATAAACACTGTTTTGGGTTACAACCTGAATATTGGCAGCTTGTGCTTCCACAACAGATTTAATTCTTAAAGGTTTCTGGAAGGAACATTGCAACATTCTTTCATGTGCGGGGTTAATTGAGAAATCTTGTGGAAATGTCTCTCTAAAGACACTATGATCAACCTGTCTACAGGAAAGAGAATTTGAAGGCTGTATAGAGCAGCTTGAGCCTTCAGCTGACCAACTTGAGTTACAACCAGCCCTCACAAATGAGTTAAGCTCATAAGTCAACAGTTCACTGTACTGGAGTCTGGTATCTTATATCAGAGGGTCAGAACTAAAGCTAGAGCTGTCAGGGTTGTCTATAAATGACTCCATTTGTCTCCACAACCCAGTGATATCTATGAGTTAAATGTTATACAACAACCACTGAGTGCTCACCATGTCCAGGGTAGTTGGTAGACTAGATAAATATAAAGAAATCAAAGACTAGAACACATACAAGTCCTGAAATATTTTACAAATATAGTTACCCAAACATAGGTAATGCAGAGCAGACTATGTAAAGAAGGGCACTATTCATGCAAAAAAAGAAATAGGGAAGACTGAGAAAGCCGAGGAATAACTAAGGTCAAAGAATCAGAATTCTAGAGCTAAAAAGAGTATTTCCTTTCCATGAAAAGTATTCCTCTACAAACCAATCCTTTGTTTATACAATTTCTACCTTCCTAGTATCTCCAAGCCAAGAATACACAGGTCCTATTTTACTTTCCAAGAGTGACCTTCCCCCAAGACTGATCCAGACAAGAGTAGGTCAGAGCACTCTACGTGCACTCTGCAAAGGCAGGACTAACACGAGGCGGGCTGGCACAGTCCCTCCCGACGAGGCAAACGGTATAAAGGGTCACAGTGAGCACACGTGAGCTGGGCAGAAGGTGGTCCTGCTCAAACCTGATAGGAAAAACCAAGTCTCTCTGTGGGCAGTGAGAGACCACTGTGACTCAAAGGACACTTGGGGTCGAGGGGATGACACTGTCTTCTTAAGGAGAAGATGGAAAATGTTTTACTGCTGCAATGGAGAGATTCCATTGGGGGGAGACATGAGTACAAAGAGACAGGGAGGAAGGGGCCTGAGCACCTCCATGTGGTCAGGAAGGGAGTTCAGATTGGCCCTGAAGATACTCAGTGGTCAAGAGCATGTACTTCAGGTAACGGAGCTAGGCTTAATCCCTGGCCATCACTTCAGGCTAGGTGACTTGGGCTCCATTGTTTCATACAAAAGAGGACAGCTTTATACTTCCATAATAAAGTAGTCTTGGGAACCATATAAAGTAATTTACACAAAAAGCCTGATAGAGTCTAATGTAAAGCCTATAGTATGTATAGGAGGTTATACTCAATATCAATTAAAAAGAATGAGTTAGATCTTACTGTATAAAAATAAAAATGTCTGTAAGACATATTTATAAGTTCTTTAAATAGGAAATTACAAAATGATATAGAATAAGAGAGAGAGAGAAAATATGTATTGGGATAACACTTACACTTAAAAATCTATATATCTGCAATGGATTGAAGAAAACATATATCCATGTCCCTGAGCTTATCACAACTGAAAAAGAAATTTATGAAGATGTGAAAACTTTCAAGGATGCTGAGGGACCAACTCATTATTTTGAAAACAGGTAGAAAAGGGATAAAAATTAAACACTTTTCTAATTCTAATACAAAATCTACTTCAAGAAAATCAAATAAGTTGATAAGGGGAAGTTTACCATAATGTTCCATCCAGTAATGAATGAGATTTGCATATCAGCATTTGACCAACCCCCATGAATTAATATCATAGTACCAAGAAACTACAGGTACCAACATCACAAAAAGAGACAACTGGAAATGAAGTAGCTGCAGATGTGAGAACACACTTCTTCAAAGGCATCTTACCAGGAAATCAAATCTGAATGGGATCTCACCATTACAGGTGAGCAGCAATTGAGAAGAAATAAACAAAAGACAAGGCCGTTAAGCCTAACGCCAAAGAAACTTGGGTTATGAAAAACTCCTCTGACAAACAGCCTGATTTTTCAAAAGCAAAACAAAATAAACCCACAAATCTTCAATGGGAAAGAGAAGCAAATGGCTAAAGATGAACAGAAATTTTTTAAATGATCTAATTGATATGCACAGGACATATTGCATCGTGATTTAAGCAAGCAAGCTATTAAAAGAAATAATGACACCCCTGGAGAAATATAATACAAACTAAATATTTAATATATTTAAAGACTGTTATTAAATTTTTAGGTGCACATCTGAGATCAGGGTCTCTGGGGACAGCCTGTGAATTGATGTGCTAGTGATTTATTAAGATGCGATCTCCAGAAAAGAATCTGGGGAGGGAGAAGAGAAGACAGTGGAGGGAAGGAAGTTACACGAGGGTACAATCTGATGCAAAGTCTGAGCCTCAGCTTCATCCTGTTTGCTCTGGAATGAAAATTACACTAGAGTCTTCCCTCCCTATGGCAGAGGAACAGGGTTTTCAGAGTCCAGCATCAGGCCCCAGCTGTGGGAGGAGGCTGGGATGTCTGACGCTAGACAGATACGCTGCATCACCTCCCCTGAAGAGCATGGTCCCACTTTGTGGGCACAACCTGTGATTTCCTAAAGCCTGGGACTCTTCATGCAAATCAGCCCCTGAAGCTTGAAGAGTGGCCTGTGCTCCCAGAAGCATTTATGCGAATCTGGAGTTAGAAGAGACATTTTAAAAACCATTTTTAATGGAATTCTTTCTAAACCATATCTTCATCATAGATCTAAAGTCAATGAAGAAAGTATACTGAATGTAATTTAAACTTTTTCTAAGTAGCTTAAGATGACCTAAAATACAATTCATATTATAAACTTTTCAAAAAATCTGATAGAAGCCATGCAGAGGATTCTTTGGTCAAGTAACTATGGCAGAAGAGGACTCACTCAAAGTTAAGCAGATGCCCTTACAGCAGGACTTCTCAGAGTTGCTAGCATGCCAATGTGTGCTGCAGAAGACAAAGCCTACCAAGCCAGAACTGTATATCATTCATGGAAAGATGCATTTATTTTTCCACTTCAATATCTCTGAAATCTTGCTGCATCTTATAAGAGATATAGTAACTGAAATCACAGAAGCTTATGCCCAGGGTCCCAGTCTATGCTAAACAAGCTCACTGGAAACAGATAGATAAAACTAAAGGCCTACTATGTGCCCAGAAACATGCTATTTGTCACAGTAACTCCCCCACATTTATAATGGCCAATCTCCTCTCCTTGCCATAAGAACTCTGAAATCTGATCAGTTGGTGCTAGGTAGCAGGCAAAAGCATAAGCAGCATGAGCCATCTCAGGCCAACATGTCCCCAATGGCTGGTGACCTCCCCTGTGAATGCGCTGTTCAAACTTCACTAGCCATCAGCCCAAGTCCAACATCCCTGCACACGTCCAGTGACCTCACTTGGGCCATACGGACTACAACTTCTGTAGTTTAGATGTGGAAAGGCCCCAGAGGCTCTGTGTTAAAAGCTTGGGACCTAGTCCATGGTGCTGTTAAGAAGCAGAGGAAGATAAAGGAGGTGAGGACTAGGGCAGAGTTTTAAGTGATTGAGGGCAAGCACTCAACAGGGGTTGTGGGACCTTGTGTCTTCTCTGTCACCTGCTCTGTACACAGCCACAAAGTGAAAAAGTTTTCCTTCCATGCACTTTCCCCAGGATGTGCTGCCAACAGGCTCAAAGCAACAGGGCCACTGAAACCAGGAGTCCAAAGAACTTTCATCTTTATAAGCTGCTTATCTTAGGTATTTGCTACATTGACAGAAAGCTAACATAGGGTGAGATATGGAAATTTTCCAGTTATCTTGACTTGAGCCACCTTGTCAGTTGACCCCTTTTCTTTCCAATACCTTTTGTTCTGCTTGACAGCTCATATATTTCATCTGATGCGGGGTGAGTCACATGGAAAGGGTTGTTGGAATAGAGGGTAAACTGTGACCCCATAAGTTCTGGGTAAAAGTTTGACATGCTTATGAGAGGTCTAGACTGATTCAGGCTCACAGTGTAGCCAAGGGGCTGAGGTGAGGAATAGGAGACCGGACACCACTTTGGGTCTACACACTGGAGGGTTGTCCATGAGCAGCCCCCTGCAGGGGAATGTGAAGACCACACACTTTGTCTCCCTTCAACCTAGTGCTTCTCTGTAAGGCATTCCAACCCAGGGAGGGGCTGGGCCACAAGAAAATCCAGAGGCCCAGGGATTCCTGAGGTCTCACTGGCAGGAGCAGCAGGCTCTTAGTGGTCAGGAGCTCAGAGTCCCCCCATAGCTCAAGCACTAAGGAGGAAGTGTAAGGAGCCTCAGGCAAGGAAATGCCACAGAACCAGTCCCTGAAGGAGACAAGGAGGTACACTTCTTGGGCCAGCTTGGCTGCTCTTACAGAGAGTTCTCTGCATGAAGGTGGTGACCCTACAGGCACACAGGAATCAGGTAAGTTCCCAGAGGCCCAGGGAGTGAGTTAAATGACAAGGAATGGCATACATCCATATGACAGGGTGGTCTGAATTCTACAGAAGTACTCCACTGGCCAAACTCAAGGCTCATGGGGAAGCATCACCTGATAATTACCAATTTTAGACACATGGCAGAGGGCCAGGGGACACTGTCTGGTGGCACAAGAGGACACCACACCTGCAGCCCAGGACCCCTCTGCTCACCCAGGAGCTTTTCTCTGGCCTATGCAGCCAGCAGGAGGCTGGTTTGGGTGGAAGGTACACATTCCTGCTGAGAGCTCTCTGGAAACATGACCTCACCTTTGCTCGAAGCCTGGCCTGCATCCAGAGACACTGGAGATAGCTGCAAGTCCCCACGGCTTTCCATCAGCCTGTCGCCCAGTCCTCACCCAAAGACAGGGTGCCACCCGAGACTCCAATTGGACTCTGAGTTTCCAGTTTCACTGTGGGAACTGTCTTCTCTGAAGTGATACTGGAGTTGGAGTGACAGGAAGGGAGATAGGAAGAGACAGCTGTGGTACTGAGTCATTTGATTCCCCATTGACTGGCAGAAAGTTGTTCAGGGAAAATTCTCTGTTGAGCCCCTCTTTCCTGCCCTGCTGTTTTCCTGAAAGACAACACACAGACACATATCCCCGTTCACTCCCCTGGTGTCTGTCAGCCAGGTGGACAGAGGCACTCCCCATCCACAATGAGCAGACCTCGACTTGCACCCTTCCTCCCCTGATCTCCCCGCATGGCGAATTACCAGGTCTCAGCATTAGAAGCCAACTTGCCATCGGGACACACCCACCATAGACACCCTATGTCCTCACCCCCTTTTCACCGGTGCTGACCGTGCGCCAAGCACTGGCCTAATTACTTCACAAATATTAACACAATAGATCTTATGGTAACTCTGGGAGTATCTTCTCCTATTGTCCCCATTTTATAGATGAAAGTGAAGCACAAAGGAGTAATTTGTGCTCAAGATTTCCCAGAAACTGTATCTTACATATTGTAAGTCCTCATTAATTATTAGACAAGTTGAAATTTTATTTGCTCTATGTGCATGTGTGTGTGAGAGAAATTAGGAAGTATATATAATATATACCTTACATAAAAATATGCAGAACTTAGGTTGTGCATACAGTTCCAATTGGAAGCAATGTTCAAAGGCCTTTCTCTTCTTGATATCTTGCCTGTTCAAAGAGAACCTGTAAGTCCTGAGTAGGGGCTTGCTGAAGGCAACTGCAGATCAACTGATATCATGAGGACTGTTTAGAAAGCTGTTTATGGAGCTTGACTGGAGTCCAAAACATCAAACTTTACTGACTGTATTATTTCATCTAAACTCCTCAAAAGTCCAGCGATGTAAATTTTTAAATTATGTTTAAGAGTTGAAGAAATTGAGTTGTCCAGCTGGAATCCTTCCCTCAGAAACAAGAAGACCACTCAGGATTGTTCAGTTTTTACACACAATAGCCCATCTACAGGAAATCCCATGCTCTTAACTCTTGATGGTGAGGGGGTGAAGGAAAAGGGTTTATTTAGTAATTTGGTCAAGATATAAAACAATAACCATTCCCAACCACTGGGAAGAGTCTGAGAAAATACTGAAATACATCTGAGCATACACTGGTACATGCTGAAAGACAATATAGAAGCTCTTAGAACATGAGTACATTTTAATTCTGTAATCTCGCTTCTAGGCATCATGCCTAAGAATATAATGGACAACTACACAGACATATGTGCAAAGCTGTCTATTATACAAGTCATTAGAATGAAACAGTCTGGGAAAACCAAGTGACACAGGCGATTGCTTAAGCAATGGAAGGCCTGGTTAAAAAAAAAAGTCTGCAACATTGAATATACTAATGAAAAGCAGCTCACTGACAAGGAATGAAACACATGTTACTGCTGTTCTTTACTGAGATACGCAGGTTACTAGGCACAACGAAGACATTTTTCAGCAAAAAAGAAAAATCTAGAAAACAACCTACCTAAAATGTTAGCAATTATTTTGGGTTTTGAAAGTTTACATATTTTTCTCTTGCACACCTATATTTTTTCCCCACAAATATAATAATCTTCTAATTTTCTAAGCTATAAAACATAATTTTGAGAGGAGAATAATGTTGACGTGGTCTTAAGAAATAAGCACCAATGCCTCATGTAGTGTGTGGCCTAGAAAATGCTGCTCCCCACTCCGGTCCTGGCCTGAAAATCAAGGGCTGGGGAAACGAATGAGAGACTTAAAAAGACAAATTAACCCAAGAACCATAAAATCCTCAAAATTCAACTAGTCATGAAAGCAAATGCAGAAGACATCTGAGAGGGTGCTTCTCCCGTCACTCCTAGAGGCGCAGCCAGCAGAGAAGGGGAGCCTCACTCCTGTCGCTGACATAGTCTCCGGATGAGGACCAGGGATGCCCTGGGCAGACCCGTGGGAGGCAGCCTGCCTGTCAGTCTGGGCTCCCGGGTGGCAGCCACACTGTGAGGCCACCAACACTCATTCATCCCTTGGCAGCCCCAGGCTGTCAGCAGCTGTGAGAATTCACCTGAATGCTAGAAATCAGACTCCAGGAATGCTGGATCCCCGGGGGCCTACAGAGAGACTTCATTTCATATCTTGCCAGCAGAAATGTGAATGGTGACAGTTTCTTTGGAAAGCTATCTGGAAACATCTATCAAAATTAGCTTCAAGCCAATGTATCCCCCAGTCCTGCAGTTTTCTTGCTAGAATCCTTTTCCAGCATCAGCTGAAGAGAAGGTGTCTCAGGGTGTCAGGTGCAGTGTTTGAAATGTGCACTACAGTCATAGTCCCAGTCTGCATGTTCCTGGGGAAAAAATACAGACTCAAGGAGAGAGGCAATACTTTCCGGCAGAAGTTAGGAAGGGCAGGAAGTCTTTCCACTTAAGGCTGGAAGCACCATGTCTGTGCAGGCAGCACCATGGACTGTGAATGCAGACCGCACAAGCCAATCCAGACATAGGGTGCTGCTCCTTCCAAATAAACCCAGCACTGGTTTTAATCAGGATACTAAGGCAAGAAAATATGGAAGCCTCAACATGAAGAAGTCTTCCTTTGATAGGCCCAGGCAGCACCCAACACTCTGCCATGCAGGGCAGTGCTTGGCTTGGTCAGGAGGCAGACTGAGCAAGAAGGAAACATGGGAACAGCATGCAGTTGTGCTCATGAGACAGGAGCAGGTGAAGAGGGGCATGTAGGGATGGATTGGCTGGTTTTAGCTGGGCATAGCTCTCGGGGCTGTGCCAGCTGTCTGATACCTGGACCTGAGCTGATTAGTGATCTGAACCGGGCCAGAGTCTGGAGTGGGAGCAGAGGGCGTGGCTCTGACTTGGTCAATGAAAAGCAGGCTGAAAGGAGAGTCTTTTTCTTCTCTAGGAATTAGCTAAGTCAGAGGTCAAACAAATATAAAGTCATGCTAATACAGCGGCCGGCTCCTAGATGGTTAGGGCATCACACAGACTTCTCTAGGTCAGTCAATCAGCTTGCAAAGACAAAAACATGACAAGGCCCAGGCCACCCTCAGGAAGTGCAGACCCTGCTCAGGAAGAGGGAACCAGAAGTGATATTCCACTGGCTGATTTGGGAAGCATCAAAATGTGTGTGGGAAACTCAGGGCCACATGGAAGAGAGTCATATGTCAGGGACCTTAAGGTCCAGGTCTGAGATTATGAGCCAACTCCAAGGCCAACATGCTAAGCAGAGGCCAAGGGTGATATGCTACCACTTTATTTTCCCAGATTATATTTCACTGTGAGTTTAACCTGCAGATAGAAATTGGAGCCTGAAGAGTAACTGAGGCCCACGGGGAAATGAAAGAAGGCAGGAACGAGAGATCTTCTTTGTTCCTTTCATGACAAAACCAAATTCCAAGGACTTGGGTGGCCCCGGAATCCCAGGGGGAGGTCTACAACGGGACATGTGACTTCTAATGATGTATGCACACCGGGGAGAGGATGAGTCATCGCTGCCACCCAGACCCTCTCACCTGCAGGGCCCCACGCACTCGGCAGGTGTTGCCTCTCAGAGGATAGCACCCTTTCCCTCATTCCACTGACCCTCAGCTGTGGAAATGAACATTTCTCATGGTTTTAAAGGCAAAAAACAAAAAACCAAAAAAAACAAAACAGGGCAGAGAGATTCTATTTGTGGCACGAGGCTGTGAACTTAACAGAGAACAGTTTGTTATCATCGCAGCCAAAAGCTGTGTCTTAAATACTTAGAAAACTTGCACGGGATACTGATATGGCCCTGCCTCTGACTGACATCTGTGATGATTACAAAAAGAATGGGAATGGCCCCCCTGAGTCACCATAGCATATTTAGTGTGCACAGAATCTCTTAACTGGGAGGTCCACACACCTGCACACTCTGCATCTGCTGTGTAGCCCAGTCTGCCAAACTACTTCCCTGAGCAGGGAGGGCACCAGGAGACAGCCTCTGAGCATGGACTGAGGCGATGGGGACTTATTTTGTCTCCCTAGGTGTTACCTGAAAGGCTGGAAGTTGACAGCTCAGACTGCCTGCCCTACTCTCATGGAAAGATGAGATGTCTTCTGCTGCCCTGATCTAACATGTCTGCACCAAGACTGCACTATTTTCTTGCCCTTTCTCTGCCTTTCTCCCTCCAGAACACTCTGCACCCACCACCTGCTCATCAGAAGGGTGATCCTTCTCTATATGCAAATATGCATTGGAAATCCATGTTTTTGCCCCCAAAAACCATAGCTATGGAGCTCCCACCAAGTGTTACCTATGACAAAGGTATCTGAGAGCCCCAGTCAAACAAGGGGAAGAGAGACATGTCTCTGGCAATTTGAAATGATGTGCCTACCCCAAGAGCCAGAGCCCAGCTCCGCACTTCGTCCTTCTCCTTCCCCAGCTGTAGAGAGTTACTGGCACCAGCCTTATAAAGGACCTCTCAGGGAGGGGTTTACAGACTTGAAAGAACAAACAAGCCCCCTGGACATCTTGTTGAAATGAAGACTCAGGTACTGTAAGCCTAGGCTGTGAAGACTATAAAAAAAAAAGATCTATTACAAATACAATATTTAAGTTTTCTTCCCCATATCAAGATTCAAGGTACTATCATTTTGATAATATTTATAAACACTTTTTAAAAAGATAATCTTATACCCATAATACATTGAAAACAATTTTATAGGAAGAAATAGAAACCTTGAGGGAAATTAAGATAAATTACGGATGTGGAAAGAAAACTTGCAAGGACCCAGGAACAAGGGCAGGCGTCAACACCCCCGACACTGTGGGAGCCCCGGGTCAGGCTGACGGGAGGCCCGGCCCTGTGCTGCATGGTGCGCAGAGGAACCATCTGCATTTGTGTTGCCACTAATTTGAGAAGACAAATGGCCACGTAATTTGACAGAAAAAGAAAGACTTTTGAAGTCCAATGTTTTTATTTTAGTCTTTTTTTCCTCCATTTTATCCCAGGGAGAAAACGACTTGATGGTGATCCTCGCACACAGATTTCAGCCTGTAGAGCAAAGCCGCATACCTCTCTGATGCAGAGAGCGGGAAGAGGAAGCACCAGGGCCCACCAGTGCTTCAGGGCACACCCTGGATGGCCTGAACACAGTCCACTGGCCCTGCCTCTTAAGTTTCCACATTCCCATGATGGACATTGTGAAATAAGAAATATTCAATAGGAAAGGAGGGTAGGAATAAGTAATGAGGGAAAAGAAAAAAATTTGATGGTTAAAAAAAAGTACCAAAGCTTTGTATATAAGGGAAGGAGTTTGTAGGGTGGGCAAGGGAATGAGAAAAATGAGAATTAAATCGTGCCAGGTACTGGTACAAATTCTCAATGGTGAGTGTGATCATGATGTGTATATAAAATGTACCAATAAAATCAATTTTTAAAAAAGTTTCCACATTCTCCCAACAGTGACGAGCTGAGGACCCCATCTTCAGGACACGGGCTTTTGGGGTAGCCCCAGATACAAAGTAGATCAACAGTTCCATTGTTCCTTTCCAGCTCCTCAGCAGTCCACCTGCCATTTTCAGAAGCCAGACTCACCTTTAAACGGTCAGCCATTCCAACCCTCTCACATGCCAGATCACCTCAATTTCTACCAAGCGGCAGCTCCTGCTCCCCCACCCCCGGAGCCTCCCCAGAAGCCCCAAGCATGTAGACAACACTTGAATGTGTGAGGGGAACGATCTTTGCTGTGATTTCTCTCCTCTAATATGTAACACACCGGCTTGTTGGGTTTGTCTGGATCCTGCGAGAGCTGCTGTAGCCAGATTCTAAATTCTTTGGCGCCATCATCTGGAAAACTGCCGTCATGACTGAGCTGAAAGCCATTTCCTACACTGCCCCAGTTAAGTGAGCCCTACAAAACATCATCTAAATCCTCCCCAGCCCCAACTATCCCTACATGCACTAAAAACATTACAGGACATTATGAGATTCACACTGTGTGTTGCAAGGAATACAGGATTAGGAATTAACTGACACTCAATCCAGACACCCTATAGCTGTGTGTCATAGAGCAAGTTACTTCTCTAAACCCTGGTTTCCTTTCTCACTCTACTCCCTTGGAAGGTCGCCTCTATTAAATTTGCTAATCGATGTAAAACTCCTAGATGGTTTAAGTCCTAAAGATGGAATGTTTGTGATTACCACTTATGATTTTATTAAATTTTGTCTAAAATCTGGTTATCATCTCACAAATTATCATTCTATCACTAGGCATGAGCATTCCTTTCTTCTTTTTGGCCTAAAATGATGTCTTTACAATATAAAGGACTTTCTCTTTGCCTGTTTTGAAATCCTGATCTATGAGTATAATAAAGATAGATAATGAATAAATGATCTCCATAATCTGCACTATTTTCCCAGAGGATGGGAAGTCAGAAGCACATCCTGGACATTTTGCATTCTGGACACCAGCCTCCTGGGTGTCAAAAGGATCTTAGTAGGAGGATATTTGTCTTCCAGAATAACTAGCAATAAAAAATACAGGTGATCCCCTCACCATTAGCTCCCTCGATTGAAAACTGAGGGTATCCAGTTGTTGACTTAGGACTTCTCCATGCTGTCCGATGATGCCAGCCACCTGCTCTCCTTTCTGAAGCCCATTTAGGTTCACTTTCCACATCCATGAAGGGTCCCCTCAGATGCTCAGTGACCTTTCAGTGCATAGAAGTCCGAACATCTGGGTGAAAGAGGTAACAGTAGTGCACTGATGTGGGACTCCGAGATGCCGTCTCTGGCTTCTCTTGCTACCTGGCTCTATGGCTTGACTTCTGAGCCTCCCGTGTGTTCTGCCTTGCACACATGCAGGCAGCTAGCTACTCGGTCCACCTCACTTTGCACCAGCCACGCCTCTCCCTGTCACCTTCATTATCAGAGTGACTGTACCGGCTGAAAACAGCAAAGCAGAGCTCAGAGATGCATGCCAGTTCAGGTGAACTAACAGGTGAGGAAAAAGTCTTCCTTTCCACAAACAACTAATCTTCTCCCTTTGCATCTAGGTATAAATCTCTGACACAAATCTCCATGAGGAGAAACAAAGGGAAATTAATAAGTGGAAATACTTGAATAACTCCATAAAATGGGTGCTAACATGTTCCCATAAGCCTTTGCCTTTCCTTCCTCCTGCCAGTAACACTAGTGAAATGGGTGGAGTTGGCGGCCATCTTTCTCCACAAGATAGGCATGTGCTAAGGATGGTGCAGCTGGAGCAGACAGGTGGGAAAAATGGTGGTTTCCAATGATATCCTGGAACTTTCAGCCAGGGACTGGTTACATCCAAACCTCTCACTTTATGTCAGAAAAATAAAATACTACATTGGAAAAGGCTGCTATTTTTTAATACCTGATATTTGTACTAGGTAACATAATTGTTATTGAATAACCAGCTGCATACTTGGTCATGAAAGGAAAGATGTTTCTCTCATGTTCTCAGCTCTAGCTAGAGACATTTCTGTTCATCCTCTTTGTTCCTAGAAGTGGTTGAAGAGGGCCTTGGACTTCCCTAGATCAAGGGCTGCTTGCACATTTCAAGGCCTTAGAACTATGCTGTCGTACATGTGGCTAGGTCCAGAGGACAGTGGAGCTAGGAGATGTCCCTTTCAAAATCTAGCTTGATTCTTTTTCTTTATCAGTGTTTTTTCTTGGTGGGGGTACTACATAGTTCAGGCTGTCCTTGAACACTGACTGTAGCCCAGGCTAGTCTCAAGTTCATAGTGATCCTTCTGCCTCAGCCTCTCAAGTGCTGGGACTATAGCTGTATACCACCACGCCCACCTTGTTCATGCTTTTTGAGGCAGAGTCAGGCACTTAACTTAGATATTCTGGTTTTTTTGATAAGTCATTGTAGGTTACAGCAGTGTACTAGAACATAAAATAAGTGGCAAAAGGAGAATCTCAAGAGAAATTCACAACACTTTGTGGAATACATCCTGCTGCAGAGAGAGGGCAGAGGGCTCGCCAGCAGAAAGGGTTTGCATTAAGACTGTCAACTCTCATTGTTAAAAAGAACAAATTCTACTCATGAATTTTTATGTGTGAAATTATACAAGAGCACTCAAACACTGGGAAAATGTATAACAATGAAGTGCAAAAGATTTTTCATACACACACCTACATATACATCTTTTTCTTAGGAAAATAAGTTCAGGGACAAATAATATAATAAATGAATACAGTGCCTATTTCATTAAGTAAAATATATATGCACTATCTCAAAAAACCATTCATCCCCTTCCTATCAAATAAACCTTATGTTGTCTCTTTCAAAAATATTTCTTCACATTTTGCCTATGTGTCAGACATGGTTATAGAAACTAGGAATTTAAAAATAAATAAAATACAAATACTACCTTCACAGGGCAACAGCATAGCACTATGGTTAAGACGGTAAAGCCAGATTCCCAAAGTATGAATATCAGCTCTTCCGCTTACGATGTCTGTGGCTGTGGAAAATTACATAACCTCTTATGACTCCATTTCCTCATCTACAAAATGGGCAGAACAATAATGCCTATATCGTAAGCTTGCCGTAAAGATGAAATGAATGGTAAGTACCTGAAAAAATAAAGGTATGATATGTATTTTTAAATAAGTAAAATAAGGTAGCATATGGTTCACAATCCAAAGCAATTGGAGATCCATTTAATTCAAGCCATGTGAAGAGTACTGTGACAAAGATGGCTTCTGGAAGCTCAGACAGGGAAGGGACCAGCTCCTGATGGTGAGATCCTGAAAGACTTCTCAGAGAAGATGGGAGAAAAGTTCTCAAGCTGAATCTTGCAAAATAAGAGAAAGACCTCCGGCAGGTGGAGATTATGGGGAGAGCACCTACAGGCCTTTCTCTAGCTTGTCTGGGCTTTCTACCTTCTCCCAAATACCTTAAACCCCTATTCTCATGAGAAAAGAATGCTGATACAGGAAGATTCCTTTGGTGTGATTTTTTTTTTAATACTCAAGAGTTCCTCATCTAAAACCTTGTCCTTGTAGCCAGAAGGCCTCTAACAGTATTCACATCTGCTGTGACCAATGTGACTGAGCCAATTTCTTCACAATAAAGGTCCCACAATGAGGATTCCCCACAGAATGTTAGAAAGGCCATGTTTCTGCTTAATTTGGAGGGTCTCACATTTCTAAAGATGGACAATAGCAGAAAAACAGAAGAATGGCTACCCAAGAATTCTAGCCCACTAGCTGTCTCACAAGAATTACCTCCCACAAAACTCAAGCCCAGCCTGAAAAGAACGAAGCCCAGTGCATGTAAGGAATGAGATCAGAAAAATTCCCCTTTCCACTTACTCCTCTGACTGTGTGGAGAATTTTTAGAGAACCAACAAAAGCATGATCTCAATTGTGAGATTATATCCTGGTGCCTCACAGGTAAAAAGTCTGAAGTGTCTTCCTTTACAGATGAATTTACTAAGAGCTCTTGGGTTGCTGCTCCATTCCATTCCCTACACCTGGCCTCACTTGCTGACCCACTCTTTCATTTTTATGCCAAGTGGCTTCTGTAACAATTGTTGCACAATTGACTAATGTCCTGGAGTAGCAGAGTAAGGAATGAGGACAGTGGGGTAGGAGTGAGGAGACTGGTAAGTAATGTCAATGGAAAAGCCCATCCACCATTGCTTGCTTTCATCTGCCAAAGACTATTTCCCAGAGTTCAATAGTTGCTGCCTATAGAATGAAGCGATCACCAGTGAATTACGACATACTCACGTGGAATTTAGTAATTATACAGCTGCAAGTTGGTACCTGCTAACTGTACACAGGGAGTGTTTTTGCCTTAGGGACTACAGATTCCATTCCCATATGCCTACAAGAAGAGGAGTTTTTACAGCCAGCCTTATGCACAGAGTTCCCCAGTGTGGCTTCAGCGTGAATTCAATAACCAGAGCACTAGCACCTGGACATATCCTGGAACATCCTCTTTTTCTTAGCCCAAGAGTCATAATGAAAGAGTTCCTGGGACCACCTTCTGTCCCTCTGTCCTAGAACACTTCTATCCTATTCCAGAGGCTGGTGCAGAGCCCAGCCTGGTACCCACCCTGCTCCCCTGGAGTCCACATCACAAGTACGTCTTGCCAGCTATAGAATTTCTAATCCCATGGCTCTCAAAATGTTGTTTCCAGATAGGCAGCATCACTCAGCATTAGGTAGTAATCAGTCATGACCTGCTGAGAAACCCTAGAACAGGGCCCAGAAATCTATGTTTTAATGTAATCACCCAGTGATTTATTCACATTCCAGTTGGAAAACCACTAAACTAGTCATGGAGTCGACCAAATTTGCTATAATAGACCAAGTCATCTATTTCTTAGGGTTTGCCACCCATGTATTCCTACTGCAACTGCTCTACTCTGCTGTTATGCAGTTTGCAAACAACCATAGACTATAAGATGAATGAAACTACGTATTAGAACTATTTTTTACAAAACAAAAATCAGGCCAGATCTGGTCCCTGAGAAAAAGTTGGTAGACCTTGGCCTAGTCTATCTTAATACACCCCTGAGACTTTTGGATAATATTTTACCAGTTAGAATATTAGTTTTTTGACTATATCTATGATCCTGGTTTCATCCAGAGTCCTTATTAATGTTTTCAGAAGTGAATTTACCTATTAAGTAAAATTATTCAAAAAAGTAAAAAATATTCTCTTTTCCAAAGCCTAGAAAACATGTAATAGTATCATTTCTCATGGGTGAAACTGATGCTCAGACAAGATGGTCCCTGTTCAGGACCTGCAACTCTACACAGTCAGCTATGTGTTCCTTGAGCAAAGATGGCTTCATTTCCCCAGAGAGAATATGGACAGTGGCTGAAGGCAATAACAATTTTGAGATGATGCAGGGGGGAACTCTTTGAAGCAAGGTTCCTTCTTGCTGTGACTCAGGGGTCTGAGTTTTGTTGACTTGCAGCTGTGCCACTAACACAAAGCCTCCAGGATCACATACCATAGGACAGATAGACAGAGGCACCTAAGCTGTGCCCTGCTTCTGTTCACAAATGGCTGGATCAGGTACAGAGCCTTGCCTTCTACAAGGGCCCCAACTTCCACATGCCTGGAATGAGGTGAGAATTGAATAGGAAACTAAGAATATTAGAACTTGTAATGTCTACCACACATATATGGTGTTTCTTTCCATAGAAAATTAGAGAATTTTGCCAATACAATACAAAATATGACAGGAAGAAGACTGAATAAGGACTGTTTCATGAATACTATGCCAAACTGTGTGCACATGATAGACAACAAAGCCATTCCTACACCTCTATTAAACACAGATCCATGACATCATAGTTCTCAGCACAGGCTCCCTCAAATGGTATTGTGATTGCTTCTGCGCTTCACAAGACAAGACCAGCTGACAGATCCAGACAGAAAGGCTCTGTGTGAGGAGGGCTGACAGTGAATTAAAGCCATAAGCAAAAAACAGAAATGGAAAACAAACACTAGACAATGCAGTGAGTGTTCTCTGTATCTGTCTCTTTGTCTCTCTCCATTCTCTGCCTCTGTTCCTGTGGAGAGAATACACCTACTACCCGAAAGACTTTCTTTTTAATTCCACTTCGATACTGCAGGCTCAGACATGAGATCAGTCGAATTCTAAAAGATAAAGGCCTCAGGACTCCTCATGTTCTTCACAGTCACCAAGCTCCACATCTGTCCAGAGATGATTTCATTTATTTACAGATATGGTTGTCTGAATATTAGTCATGAGCTGGGCACTGTGATTGACAAGATAGTGATGATTGGTATTATCAGTCATATACACTGAGAAAAGACATTTTAGATAGATCCAATAATAGCTTTATTGCCTTTGTTATCTATGATAACTATCTAGTGATGATATTGTACACACTTTGAAGAAGAAAAACTGAGAATGATCTAGATTAAGAAGTTTCTGTTTGAGGTCACACAATTAACAAATGGCAAAGCTGGAATCTGCACTCAGCCTGATGACAGGTCAGACCTTGTTGTATCTACTGCACATGTTACTTTCCTAACCATTGCCTTTGCTTTCATTTACCAGACATTCAGAGAATGCTGGCCATGTGTCTCATGTATCCCTATGTCTGAATGAAGCAGAGAATTGGGCCCTCAAGTTGCTCTCCATGTAAGTCAGTGCCACAAGAGTGGTGATGAAATGTGCTTACAGTGTTCTGGGGCCCCAGAGCTGAGAGTTTCAGAAAGGAAGTAACGCTGACTCTTCTGAGGAGACAAATTAGGTGGCTATGGTGTGAAGCATGAATTTTCACTGTGAGCCTTTTTCTTGTCCTTTGAAGGTCAGGATCCCAACAAGATGACATGAGGCACACCAAGCAGGTGGCTGAGAGGCTCTGCAGGAGGAGAAGTTCACATATGCTCCTGATTTCCCTTAGCTAGCTCTGCCCCACTGTCTTTAAGCAGCCCTTGAGTTTAGGCCAGCAGGGCAGCAGTTGAGATACCCATCATGATGAACTCTCTTTAAATAAGTGCTCAAGTCAGAAACATGACCCAGGATGCTGAGAAAGGATGAGAACAGACCCCAGGCCTCAGACCAGGAGCCTTCCTGATCTCCCAGGTGAAAGTTATTCACACAAGTTTCCCTGAGGCAAGGAAGCCTGGCTCTAGAAATAAAAGGCTAATCAGAGGTCTCCAAGCATGATGCTCAATCCAGCAGCAGCACCACTGTCTGAAGAGTGGTAAGAAATACAAATGCTCAGTTCCCTCTCCATCCCACTGGATCAGAAATTCTGTTAGTCTCTATTCTGCAAAGAAATTCTACTCTAGAAACATTATTTTCTGCCTCAAAGATGGGGAGAACTTCAAGGACCTATTAGGATTAATGATTCAAGCCTGGTATGGGCTTACTCCCACTTCCCATCTCCAAGACCAGCCTTGCCCCCTTCCTGATAGCCAGAGATGCTCCCTGACCTCACTGGGGAAACTCACTTGCCACAGAATAATGTAGAGAGAGGGGAGGATAAGCTGTGGGTTTTCTTGACATGTAGAGCTGCAGGCTGTTTGTTTGCAGGAGAGGGTGGAAGCAAATGAGCCGATACTGACCCTGAAAGAAGGAGGAGAAAGAACAGGTTTGCTGCAAGAGTCGAGGTCATTTATGAGTGGAGCCAGGAGAACACAGCTCTGCTCTGAGCAGAAGGAAGAGGGGATAGAAAATACCAGAATACCCCTCAAGGGATCATTAGATAACATAGCACTTGGTTTCTTCTGCATCTACTGGGTGCCAGGCCCTCGGGAATGGTGAGCAGGTGGACTCTGCAGCTGCACTTGTTGGACCTGAATCCCACTTGGGTAACACCAGGTTTATTCATGTCTGGCCAAAACAACCTTGTTTCCAGGCAGCTTGGCATCTGCCCTGAGTCATCGTGGCCTTGCCTTTTCTTGACTTGGAAAGATGGCTGGATCTTCCTCGTTATAATTTTTAATGTCACACCTGTTGTCATTTACTCTTGGAGCTTAGTAGGTTATGGAGTCACTCCTCACCTTCACTTCCTTATCTATAAGAAGGGACAGCAACAGTAACCTGCCTAGTTCAGAAGTTAAGAGGACTGTGATAGTTAACCGGTTGTGTCAATTTTAGTAGGAAATGCCCAACTAGACTGGACCAGCATAGATCTGAGTGTGGTGGAGGGGACTTACTGAAGACAGAAGATCCACCCTGGGGCAGCTTGTAGCTTGAATGGCATAAAAGGGAAACAAAGAACAAAGACTCACTCTTTGGAGGAGTTCGTCCTTGCCTTCACCCTCCAGATTCCAGCATACACCCTTCAGCCTTCTGATACTAATTTCCAAGGGACAGTAAATTGAGCTCCAGGCCTTTCACTGAACTCATCAGAACTCCAGCATGTAGACAGGCCTTTTGCACTCTTCCACAGCTGCCTCTACGGGCAGCCATTGCAAGCCAAGCTTATAAATTCTTATATATATGTTATATCTTGCATTAAATCTGTTTATCTAATAAGCAATGAGTAACACAAGAACTGAGATTAACCTAGGATTGTGCCCAAAATGGTACCTGGTGTGTAATAAACTCTGAAGAGATATTCTTGCCCCTGAAAGCATGGACAAGGAGCTTTCATGGGTTAACATGTCCAGAAAGAGTGGCCAGACTTCTCAAGGAAGAAGTCTGATTCCCACGGTGACTTCATTCCAGGCTTGACATCCACCATCACTCAAAGCTAAGGAGACAACTCAGGTTTAGCGAGGGAGCAGATGATGGTGCCGTGACCCATCTCTAGCCAGAACAGAGCCATCACACACAGAGAACATTTTTCTCCCCCCAGAGCACACAGGTGTCCTGCCTCAGTTCTGGAACAGCCTCTGGGAACCCATTCAAATGTGAAGAAATATTTAGATCCAATCAAACCATTCCAGATTGTT
Organism: Petromus typicus; assembly: GCA_004026965.1. Taxonomy (NCBI): domain Eukaryota; kingdom Metazoa; phylum Chordata; class Mammalia; order Rodentia; family Petromuridae; genus Petromus; species Petromus typicus. Next base: position 20,193 of record PVIR01013242.1, read on the forward strand.
GGCTTTATTTTAGATAAACAAGGTAAGAAAACTTGGCCTGAATTAGAACTGGTAATAAATATTCTCTTTTCCTATCTTTTCATTTGCCCAAAGCCAAATGCTCTAAGCCCAGATGTCTCATGGGAGATGTTGAAGGGTTTCAGGATTATTTATTTGGTTAATAGTAAAAATTACTTACATTATATAGACCTCTCCCATACATGTGGCCCCCACAACAGACCTGAGAATATGAAAGAGGCTTCAACCTCATACTAGGCCAGGGGAGGCAAAACTATGGCACACATGCCACCCCTGGCAGTTTATTTCCTTGAATGATCTAAAAGGTTCACCATCACTGCACTAAGCAGTTGAAAATGGAAGCCTAGTGAACATACACGTTTTGACCATAAGCACCTGTGTACTCGCGATGGGAATAAAGGCATGTAACCCATGTTGTAGAAATGTACACCCCCTTCCTATTCACACACACATACACCAATAACTGCCACCACTAGTCTTCGGTGGCACTACTAGTAAAAATAAACACCCCTCATCGTTCCACCACCATAACCACCTCTGTTCTGCACACACCATGATATAACGGTTCTGCGCCTATTCTCATACCTTCTGGACAAACAAAAGGTTTGCTCTAGAGTGAATTCTACAGCCTAAAGTGAGCATTTGAGAATGAGGCAGAATGAAATATTTTTAAAGTGTCTATGGAGAAATAATATTATTATGCAACTGATACAAACTGGATAATATGGAAACACTAAAAAGAGAAACACATTGGTGTGGTAACTTGTGATTCTTCCAGTAGGCCTAGACAGGAACATCACGTGGAAGACACCAAACACCAAACTGCTCTCAGCCACTCTTCCACGTTCTGGTACAATCAGCACTATCCAGTTTGCTACTTAGGTAATGATTTCATCAGAGGCACCTGATACATTAGCACTTCTCCGCTGGAGGCAAAGAGGAAGGGTCAGAAGAATGAGACAGGGTGATGGCCATCTGTGACCATCCCATGGGGCCTCCCCAACACAACACCTGATGATAGCCCAAGAACAGGGAAGATGACCAGGGATCCTCAGTTCTCCCTTCCAAATATGCCTAATTACATTTTTAATTCAAATATTTATTAGTAAATTATGAATACACATCATCATTGCATTCAACATTGAGAGAGATTGTACCAGAATATGACATGACTTGATTCTCATTTTTCCCTTTCCTCCACTCACTCTGCAACCCCCTACCCACTATATACATAAGCTTTGTTTCCTTTCTTTGTATTACTACCACATTCTTTTTCCCCTCGTTATTTACCCCTACACCCTCTTTCCTTTTAAATATTTTTTATTTCACAATATCAACTATATATACTACAACTCATTTACAACTTCATTTTCTCATACCAGAGAAAAGATATAACATTTATACATCTGTGACCTATTTATTTCACTTACAAAGATATCTTAAAAGTACATCTATTTGAGTATGAATGACTCAATCTTATCATTCTTAATGGTGGAATAATACTCCATTCTATAAAAGAACCACATCTTCTTTATCCAGTCTCCTGTTGATGGACATTTTGGCTGTTTCAAAGATTTAGCAATCACAAACTGAGCTGCTTATAAAAATGAGTGTACATATGTTGCTGTGATATCAATCTTTTAATTCTTTTATGTATATACCTAGCAGAGCAATGGCTGGGTCAAATGGGACCTCCAATCCTAACTTTTTGAGGAATCTCCACACTAATTTCCATGGAGGTTGTAGACTCTACACTCCCACCAACAGTGGAGAAGGGTTCCTTTTCTCTGCAGCCTTGTCAAAATCTGTTGCTGGCTAATTCTGATATAACAGCCATTCTTTGTGGAGTAAGATGAAATCTCAGTGTTGTTTTCATCTGCATCTCTCAAATGACCAATGATGTTGAGCATTTCTTCATATACTTCTTAGCTGCTCTTTCTTCTTCCTCTGAAAAGTATCTGTTCATTTCAGATGCCCATTTTTGAATTGGGTCTTTAAATTTGGATGTGCTGATTTTTTAAGCTTTTTATATATTCTAGATAGTAGCCTTTTGTCTAATTACTTTTTGGCCTTCTAACCCATGCCCACTCCCACCTCTTCATCTTGTCTGAACCAGCCTTTATCCTGTCTCCTTAAATTTTTTTCCCAAATTACAGCAGCAATCACATTTTCTGTGGCTTCATTTACACTCACATGATGCAAAAAAAAGGTGTAATACAGCTACTGTGCAGCAACATGGGAGTTGTCATTCAATAAATCAATTTTTACATCATCTACCAAACAGAACAGCTAAAACTAACATTGTTTTGTTTTTTTTTTTAATTTTAAAAGGAGACAAAACCAATGCAGGCAAGAATCTAAACTATTTGAGGGCCTGGGATATAGCTCAGTGGTTCCGGCACCTGTCTTGCAAGCTCAAGGGTCCAGGTTTGATCCCCGGTGACCACATAATAATACTGGGAATGGAGACTCACCCCAGCAGCAACCAGTACCACATACCACAGTGCCAGGCGTGGTGGCTCACGCCTGTAATCCCTGCACTCGGGAGTGAGTTGGAGGCTGAGCTCAGGGCCAGCCTGAACTACAAAGCGAGACCCTGTCTCAAAAAACCTTAAAAAAAAAAAAAGAATCTAAACTATTTGAAATGCTCTACTCATTGGAGTATACACTATACTCATAAATACTATTAGTGTAAGAATAATTGGTCAATAACCTGAGAATAAAACTTAAGTGTGTAACAAGAGTCAGGACCTGTTCTGCAGCCTTATGTCCAAATCATCAATTTCAGTAACAAAAAATGCACTTATACCAAGACAGATGGGTTGGAATGCCCATAGCTGCCTTGGTTGTAATAACCAAATACTGAAGCAGTCCAGATGTTCATCAGGCATAGAAGAATAATCTGAAGTAGTCGATACAACAGTTTATGAAAGTACACCAATGTAAATGCGTGAACTCAGCTACATACTGCTATGTGGCTAAATCTCACAAAGACACAACTAAATAAATGAAGACAATCACAACAGATGTGGAGTAAGGATTAGAAATATGCTTGAAGCGGTTTCAGATATTCTAAAATCTTCTCTTCAAAGTGGTTTCAGAAAGCTGGTTACCTTGACGGGGATATTTTGTGAAAATACAGGTTGTGAATTTCTGATAAGCACAGTTTCTCTTATAGGTGATACAGGAAGCCATGCTGACACCATGTGTATGTGTGACTATAAATGATCTGCAGTACAGAGGGTATGAGCTTCATGGCTGTGAAGCTGGACAGTCACAAAAACCGCTGGACTTACAGGGTTCCACACTTGGTTCAACACTCTATTGATACAACCTTGCAGTTCTTAATAATTTTTGAAGCAGGGACCTAATTTTTCCTTGTGCCTTGGCATTCACAAATTACATAGTCCATTATGCGTAGCAGTTTATTGCCAGTTTCCTGATATCAAAAATCCAAAATTCCTTCAGTAGCAGATTCAACAGAGTTTACTGCATTAAACAGACTCGGCTTCTGACACACTTTTGGGTGCCTTTTCTAGGAAACTAGAACAGCGGCTGCCTTTCTTTAACCAGAAACTCCAGGGAAGCATGTTGGTTTCAAAGTCCAGAGTAGGTTAATAAAAAGTGAAAAAGAGGAGCGGAGAGAGCTGGCACACTCTGAGTCCTAAACAACCCAGAAAACCCACTAGTTTCAGGCAGATGATAGAAGATAATATCACCACCCTGCTCACTGGCTGGCCTGTCACCCTGCCAAGGGGCAGGCCGGTACACCTGGGAACCACGGTTCTGCTTACCCCAGAATCCCCTTGCCCCTTCTAGGAACAGCTGTCCTGAGGTTCATTTGGCACCTGGCATTCCTCTAGGGCACAGTCTTTCTACCGGGTGCACAGAGCACATGCCTATTCAAGTGTCCTCACCCGTCAGAGAGGGGAGCAAGGAGAAATGTGCCTGACCCTGGAGCACTAAGGGTCTGACAGATACACAGCCATGCCCTCCAGCCTGGCTTTCCTTGGCCCTAAGGGGACATGAGATGTCCCCCTGCCTCTCCCTTGTCTTAGTTCTCAAATCATCTGGAATACGGGTGCAGAGAGGAAAGCTGGGCAGGTTTCTCACCTGGACAGTTACTGTTCTCTGCTTTCCCTTTAAGAATAGCAGCAGTCTTGCATGAGAGTCCCCTTCAAAGGGTTCCATGACTACATCCAAATGATGAAAATCGGCCTCCATGCTGGCCTATCTGTCAGGCGCCCAGATGAAACACCTCCTGCATCCGGACACTAATGAGCCTGTGTCGATCCCTTTCCTCTCCCTCTGCTGGGTGCCCCTGGGAGCCTATCTTCACTGTGCAGCTAGGCCACCACAGCTACTGACTTTCCTTCCCTCCTGAGAATCCAGCCAGGTGGACTTTTGAATTTTAAAATCATATTCTACTGAACTGAATCCAATTCAACACCATGGGTTGAGCCAGTGACGCCACATTCTGTCCATTTCTTCTATTCTCTGCTTGAATTTTGCTCCGTTACTCTGCAGAATGCCCAGGGGATTTTCTGGGGTTATTTGACATGAAAGGAAGACTGCTCTTATTTTTAACCAAGAATAGATCAAGTTCCCAGGGGACACCTTAGTCAACCAACCGCTCCTGCTGACTCTGAGTAACCAGTCTGGTGGCTGCATTCAATTTCAATTAGCCCCAAGGAAACCTCTCATCTCATGTGACAGTAGCAATAATAAGTTTTTTCCCTTCATATACTATCTGCCAGCAGAATTCCAAATAGTAGCTGCATATTTTTGCAGCTGGCTAATTTCTGGAGAACCTGTGTCTTGACCATTTGCTCTATCATAGGATATTCATTTGAATAATTTCATATAATATCACATTCCCTTATAAATTTCTTTATTATTTGCTTTTTCACTCAGTAACTTTCATTTCCCTGATCCCTTCTAGCCCTCCACAATATTTTCTTTATGTTCTTCAATGATTTGTTTATAACACATCTCCCTTTTATTTTTTTTAAGTTTTTTTGAGACAGGATCTCACTTTGTAATTCAGACTGGTCCTGAACTCAGCCTCGAACTCAGGAATTCTGCCTCTGCCTCCCAAGTGCTGGGATGACAGGTGTGAGCCATCATGCCCAGCATTGTGTTATGTGGTGCTGACTGCTGGTGGGTGTGAGTCACCACACCCAGTGTTGTTGTATGTGGTAATGGGGGATCGAACCTGAACCTTGGGCTTGCAAGGCAGGCCTGGAACCACTGAGCTAAATACCAGCCACAATTTATTAAGAGCCTTCCAATCTGATCACTTCCTTTGATGTACACTCAGCATTAACTGCTTGGTATGTACCAAAACTCCCACTGCTAACATCCATGGCTCCCACAAATATATCTTAAGCTATAATAAAGTTAAATAATTAACAAATGTGTAGGAGGGGGATGGTGAATGTATCTTAAAGAACCCATTAGTAGCTTCTAAAAAGAATACTCAGTATTATATTTTGTTTCAAATAATGAATGTTTGCATTGATTTTTGCAATACAAAACACACAAAACATAGGTTAATCAAATATTCTTGATCTAGGAGGATAAAACAAAAAATATAATGTCTCTCAATGGAGACATATTTCTGTAGGGGGATAATCAGACCTTAAGCTGCAGGAAGTGAATTTTTTTTTCAGTCTGCCCTAGAAGAACATGATGATCTCTGCCCCCAGAAAAAGAACCATAAGATATTTGTTCAAGCTCTTTTTCTTACATGGATGAGCCCACACTCATGACTTGTGACACTGCATTTGTCCTTCAAAGCTATTCCACCCTTTTAAACTTTCCCCTTCTTCCAAAAAGAAGTGGCTTTCCCTTCTCCTGAATTCCACGCAAGATGCATCATCTATGGCACAGATCTCACTGTGACAAATATTAACACACTTTTCTCCCTCCACCTTCTAACATTAAGCTTCTCCAGATACAAACTGCATACCAGATAAAATCATTTATCCTAAGATACAACAAAGATCCCTTCACTTCTTCTCAATCCATATTAAGGTGTTTCCAAGCCCTACCTAACCATTAACTGATTATGTCAGTTTGAGTAAGAAACACCCAAATAATTGGATCAGCATAGTTGTGGGTGGCTGAAGAGATTTACTGAAGACAGAAGAACCACCCAGATATGAGTGACACCAATAGGCTTGTCACCTGACATGAATAAAAGGGAAATAAAGAAGGAAGGCTCACTTGGGTTTCTTAGGAGGAGCTCCCCTTGTCTTCACCTCCATGTCTTCCACTGGCTTTCAGCACAAACCTATCAGGCTCCTACCGTCAGGACACTTCTGTGGCCTCCAGTCCTTGGGCCTTTGACTGGACCCTTTGGATCTCCACTGTGCAGACAGTTCTTTTGCTGACTGGTTTCTTCCATATCTGACTCTCTAGGCAGGCACTGGAAGACTACCTCATAAGTTCTTATATATTTATATATCTTTTGTTAAATCTGTTTCTCTTAGTGAGCACTGACTCATATAGGATTTGGTACTGGGAGTGGGACTAGAGAACCAGAATTGTAAAGATGAAATTCTTGAATTCCTTTAGTGATTCTTGGAGTTGGCTTTCTAGTTGGATGATACCTAAAGATGCCATAGTCTCTCCTGATAATGTGGAGAATATTAATTTTCTTTGGTGTGAACTACAGTCTCAAAATTTAAATTTCTAGATCCAGACACACATAAAGAATATGAAGATTCTAAGTGTGCCCTAACAGACAATCTTCTCTTCTTTAGCCATAGGGCTGAGATTGCAGAAATCCAAACACAAAAGGATGGAATCCTATGAAACAGGGTGATGTTTGAGAGGATCCTCATGAGGCTGAGTATGTTGAGCTCCTCAACTATCAGTGAAATTATTCAGCCAGAAGAGATTTCTCCATCCACCTTAGTGGAGGCAGGCCCACACCCACTTGTGGTAATGGCCTGTAAACCTGAGGAAACGATCCAACCATGATAATGCTGACACTCCTTAGGACCTACCCTCACCACCCACCTTTGCCTCTAGGCCTACAACCAGGCTGAAATTGCAGAAGGCTCTTATAAGTGAGGTACATAATGTGGTGGCATCCTACCAGCTGGCTGAAGAAACACTGAATTCCAATCATAGTGGCTCTCTACCCTACACCTCCCCTCCTATTAGTACCATAAGATGATGCAAGAATATGGGGCTTACACAGGACCTTAAAACATGGACAAAGAACTCGGTTTGCAAGGAAGGTGCTGCCAGCATTGATGCTTATTGTCCAAGCCCACATGATCAAGTAAAAGCATCTGAGCCCATCCCTACTCACTGACTCAGCTTAATTACCTCCCTAAAGATGTCATCCCCAAATACAGCCACCTTCTGAGGCACTGGTATTATGAAATAGGAACCTTAGGGGTACACGATTTACCCCCAAACTTCCCCATTTTGTATGTGAAGAAGTCAGCCTATGGGAATTAAACTTGTCAATAAGCAGAGACAGGATTTAAACCCAAATCTGTATGACTCCCAAATTCATACATTCAACCACTACACAACCAGGAGCTACCTCCCTTCTCCTGTCCTCTCTCCTGCTGACCATAAGGCAGTCCAAAAGATTTGACTTACCTGCAGACATGACAAGTGGATGATTTCTATTCATCATTCTGTGGCCATAAACACTTCCTCAAGAATTATTGGCTTGTAGTACAGTAGACCAAAATAAATTTATTTGTGCAGTTTAGGATCAAAATTGTACTATAGCATTTAGCACCAGCTGAATTCTGACCATGGGAGAAATCACAAGTTGCAGATACTAATGTATCTGTCCCTCACTCATTCAGCATAGTTCTTGCAGAAGGTGCCTAGAGTAGTGAAAGCGAAACTTTCAGAGGCAAATGCCCACACTGCAACCCCAAACCCAGAAAGTGCCAACACCACGATTAAACTCAACTAATAAAGTTTTAGTTTAAAAGAACAATCTATACATTAACACCATTTGTCTTAAAAGTAAACAAAATGTTTGCCCTAGTTTCACCACTGCTGGCCTAGAGTATCCTAAAGTAAGCACTTAAGACCTCAGCAATATGCATTATTCATTAATTACCTAAAGGTCAAATTATCAAATTCTTGTCAACATTTCACTTCTGAATCAAACTAAGCTATAATGGATGTTATGGCAAAACCATTTTACAACCTATAATGGATGTTATTATTAGCAGCTCTAATGTTAATCCTCTGAACCTACTTATTCTTCAAAGCTACCTACTAGAACTTTGTCACTTGATAGGACCAGTGCCACTGGCGAAATTAGAGGAAGGTGGGAGAGCAGCCACCTGACATTCATGTCAGATTGCTCTTTCCCTGGAACCAACCACATTACAGTACTGAAATAAAGTAGTCCAATAAAATGAAGCACATGGCTAGCTGTCTTGCCTACATTTTTTTTCTTCTTCCTTGTCTGACTATTTGGGGATCTAAAGATGGGATAAGTTAAAACTCCAACCCAGAGAAATAGTAGTGTGCATAATACAACCCCCCCCATCCATATCTGAAAAGTGGTCAATTGCTTGAAAATGAGCAGTGATTTCATTGAGCAATACCAACTCAGTATAGCCTATGGCTCAAATGAAAACAATTGAGGAGGCTGGGGAGTTACATCAGTGGTTCCAGTGCCTACCTCATACCATCACAAGTTTGATCCCCAGTAACAACAAATCAGAAATGTCATTGTTATCCAATAGTATTTTTGCATTGAAATATGCTAATTATAAAGCCAATGGGCAACAAAAGTACCAGTTCTTCTCTACAAAAATTAAAGTAGTATCCAGTCAGCTCTCTGTTGCCTGTAGGGACTGGAGCAGGGAGAACACAGGTGATCAGAATTCATAGATAATTCTGCAGTTCTGCTGCAAAACAGAGCAAGTGAGCTCATTTTCAGAGGTTGCATGACCAATGCTAAAGTTATAAATGGAGCTAGGAATTATGTAAATACCACACACAAACACACACACAAACACACACACACACACACACACACACACACACACACACACACACACTGATTTTGGAGGAACTAGTAGGAACCAGCCTAGATATTCACTCAAGCATGACATGTTTCTGCCAAGCCCTTAGATTCTGTGTTCATAAACTCATTCAAGACCTTTGGGCTTAATGCAAATTAATTAAACTGCCATGTGCTCATTTGGCTATTATTGAGGTTTTAAAAATAATTAAGAGTGAAGGCAGCTGATTAAAACCTTTCTGGGCTGTTGTAGCAATTTATGAATTATATAAGTTCCATATTAATGTGAATCCTCTGTGACTGCAGATTAGCTGGGGGATATTCATTAAGATGGAATAAAAAGGCAACAGTAGCTGTGACATCCTTTTGCCTCTCATTCCCTGACAGCTTTCCAGAGGGCTCTATATGAAGGCATTAAAATAACATGACTTATTTCTATGGAATTTTATAAATAGGATAACATTTTATTCCATTCAATCCTCTTACTAATCCTGTGAGTTTGGAAAGGCTGGTGCTGTTTTCTTTGTTTTGCAAGAAAATAAACTAAAGTGGGGAGAAGTTAAGCACACTGCCCATGGAAAATAAGGGAGGGAATCTAGTCAAATATCCTGCTCTGCCGATTCCCAATCCACTATGTCCTGGTCTCTCTCCTGAGGACCACATATCGCTGGAACATGTCCTCCACTCTCTCACTTCAGGTGTCTGAAATTTCTAATGAGAGAGCTTTGTTATTCTTGCTTAAAGAAAGGACTCTAGCACTGAAACAGAGAAGGATTTTCCCTCAGAGGAGAAATATTTTTGCTAAACTTTCTCTTTTCAACTCCATTGAAACTTCAAAGCAGCAACAGATAGGAAAAAAAAAAAAAACCACCAATTTTGATAAACAAGCACAAGCCTGAAGCATTAACTGTGTCAAATTCTGTAAGAGCTGAGAAACCCTGAGGGAGCGGAACGATCGCTCGCTCACCTGCCCCGGAATTCAAGGAACACACAAATCTGCCACAAAGCAGGTATCATCAAGAAAGAAACAACGTTGCTCTCCCATAAATCCATATGGAGATTTTTTGAAATGCTGAGTACTTCCTAGCTCATTTAAGGAGGCTAACATAATTTGAGTACTTAAACCCAGCTAGAAACATTATAAGGAAAAATATATACTGATAAATCAGATTACTAGAATTAAAAAATTATTGAATACATTATCAAAATCCAGAAATATATAAAAAAATAATGTTATGACTAAATGGAATTCTCAAAATGCAAAGGTAGTTAAACTTCTGAAACATAAAATAATTCCCTAAATTTATAGGAAAATTTAAAAAAAATACTGTTTTGTTTAATGTGTCAGAAAAAGATTAACAAAATTCAACACACTCATAATCAAGTCTCAGCAAGGTAGAAATAGAAATGAACTTCCTAATCTAGTGGAAGTTATCCACACTAAAAAAATGTAGTTATAATGCTTAACAAAGAAATACTGAAAGATTTGTCATGAAATCGGAGTAAAACAATAGTGGAATTTTTAATTATTGGCCACATTGTACTCGATTTTTTTTTTCTTTTTTGAGACTTGGTCTTGCTCTTTTAGTTCAGGCTGACCCTGAGCTCACTATATAGTACAGGCAAGCCTCAAACTCACAGTGATCATCCTGCCTCTACCTCCCAAGTGCTAGGATTAGTCCTGAGCCACCAGGCCCAGCACTGTGGTATGTGGTATTGACTGCTCGTGGGCATGAATCACTACACTGGGCACTGTGGTATGTGGTTACTGGGGATCGAACCTGGGCCCTTTGTGCTTGCAAGGCAGGTGCCAGAATCACTGAGCTAAATCCCCAGCTCTGTACTGGATTAATTTAATAAGTACAACCCTATAGGGCAAAAAAAAGAAAAGAAAAGAAAAACTATTACAATAGAAGATACAATCATTTTTGTATGTGCACAAATGAACTATGTCAAAGTTAAAAGGAATTAAGATGTATTATGTACTGTGCCAACTCCACCCAAGAGATGTAAATACTATGTATGGCAAACATGTACTAAGAAATAAAAATAATGTGTACAAGATCCCTAAAGTAGTAAGAGAACTGAAACAGAACCAAAATAAAGTGTGCTATGTACCATGTTTCCTGAAGTGAAAGTTTCAATATTGAAATATAATCAGTCCCCCTCAAGTGATCTGCAGATTCAGCCTCAGTCCAAAGTGCAGCAGGGTATATATGGGGGGGGGGTGCAAAGTTTGATAAATCAGTTTTAAAGCTGACAGAGAGTCTAAAGTACCAACAATACCCAAAGCAAATTCAAGAAGAGAATACTGCTAAAAATATCATCTTTTAAGCAATAGTAATTGAATTTGTTTGGTATTGATGCAAGGAAACACAGATAGATAAATGCAACTGAACAGAAAGTCTGGAAATAAATCAGTGTGGAATGAATAGACTTGGACAAGGGAATCACTTAAAGCAGGTGGAAAAGATTGCGCTGTCATTAGGTATTGTTAGCCAATTAAATGCCCACATGTAAAGAAACGATACCCTCTCCCTACCTCATACTACACAAAATAACTAGTTCCATAGGAATTGGATATCTAAATAGAAAATTTTAAACAATGAACACTCTATAATAAACAAAACAGGACTTTAAGGAAGCAATGACTTCTGAAAAGGACCTAGAACTCTACTAACTATATAGGAAAAGATAAAAGGCTAATTTAAAAGTAAGAACTTCCACTCATTGAAATATTCTACTACAAGTTTGAAAAAATAAGTCACAAATAGGATGTTTTCAAATACAAGTAACTAAAAGAGACGAGTATATAGGCTGTACAAAAACTACTACCAGTAAAGAAGGAAAAGATAAACAAATGTATATAAAAATAAACAAGATACTTAAGTGGGTGAGTGAAAAAAATTAAGATTCAAATGGTTCATAAAATTAAAAATGAGGCTGAGCCTAACAAGGAAAATGTGCATTGAAACTCCAATGGACGCCACTGGAATAACCTTTATTATAGCTAAACTTAAGCCTGACAAAACCAAGTGTGCACAAGAACGCGGAGCAACAAAAGTCCATGTATGCTGCCGATGAAAGCAGGAGTTTTACAACCAATGTAGGAAGTCAATAGTATTCATTAAAGTTAAACAGAGTCAGTGGCCCAGCAATTTTCATGTAGGCATATATGTGTGTGTGTGTGTGTGTGTGTGTGTGTGTGTGTGTGTAATTTATTGTTTAAAGTTAAAATGAAAATATTATACCCATGTGCATCAGAAGTTATGAAAAGTTAATAGCATTATTATTCATAATAGTCCCCATTATAAAACCAGCCAAATGTTCAACACCCAGGAAAAATGGTAAGGTTTGTTTATGGTATATGTACACAGTGAATTCAATTCAGCAAGAAAAATGCCTAAATACAGATACATATAGAACATTAATAAATTTATGTGATGCTATACAAAAGAAGCCAAAAAGAAAGAATATATGATGCAAGACTCCACTTACCCAGGCCTGAAAATGAGCAGAACTAACCTCTAACACTGGGAATCCAGATGGCAATTCCATCCGGGGACAGTGGAGGAACAGAGGGGTTACTGGGTGAGAAGATACAGCAGAAATGCTTCGTGGATGCTGAAATATACCTGTTACCTAGTCTGGACATTTCTGCACTCACACATTATACCATCTTTTATGTCTTGCTTCTTTTCCTTTCCTTCTTTCCTAACACTGCTTTTTTGGTTTTTTTTGGTTTTTTTTTGAAATCTTTATTGTTACATTACATATACATATCATGATTGCACTCAACAATGAGAATTTTTACCAGGATATGACACAATTTAATTCTCATTTTTTCCCATAGCACAGCCAACCCTACCACCCCCTCATGTACATAAACTTCGTTTCTTTTCTTTTTTGTTATAATCTCATTATTTCCCCCCTTCACCCTATTTCACTTTGAGTATTTTCTATTTCACAATATATATCATGCAATTCTGGAATTCATTTACATCTTCATTTTCTCATACCAGACAAAAGATGTGATATGTACATATCTGTGACCTATTTATTTCACTTATGAGGATATCCTCAAGGTATGTCCATTTAAGTAGAAATGATTCAATCTTATCATTTTTTATGTCAGAGTAACACTCCATTCTGTAGAAGAACCACAGCTTTTTTATCCAGTCTCCAGTTGATGGACACTTCAGTTGTTTCCAAGATTTAGCAGTCACAAACTGAGCTGCTATAAACATGGGTGTACATATGTCACTGTGATATGAGTCTTTTAATTCTTGTGTGTATATACCTAGCAGGGCAATGGCCAGGTCAAATGGGACTTCCAATCCTGGCTTTTTGAGGAATCTCCACACTGATCTCCACATGGGTTGTATGAGTCTACAGTCCCACCAACAGTGAAGAAGGGTTCCTTCTTCTCCATAGCCTCACCAACATTTGTTGCTGGCTAATTCTAAAATGGCAGCCATTCCTTGTGGAGTGTGATGAAATCTCAGTGCTGTTTTCATCTTCATCTCTCAAATGACTAGTGATGTTGAGCATTTCTTCATATGCTTCTTAGCTGCTCTTATTTCCTCCTCTGAAAAGTATCTGTTCATTTCAGAGGCCAATTTTTGAATTGGGTCTTTAAATTTGTGTGCGCTGATTTTTTTAAGCTCTTTATATTTTCTAGATAGTAACCCTGTGTCTGAGGAACAGCTGGTAAAGATTTTTTCCCACATTGTTGGTTGCCTTTTTGCTCTATTGGTGGTTTCCTTTGCTGTACAGAAGCTTTTTAATAGAATGAGATTCCATTTGCTGATTTCTTGTGCCAATTCCTGTGCTATAGAGGTTTTGTTCAAGAAGTCTTTCCCTAAGCCAATGTCTTCAAAAGTTTTACCTAACCTGTTCTGTAGCAGGTTTAGAGTGTCTGTTTTAATATTTAGGTCTCTTATCCACTTTGATTTTAGGTTGGCACATGGTGAAAGAAATAGATCTAGCTTTAGCCTTTGGCAAGTTAAAGCCCAGTTTTTCCAGCACCATTTGTTAAAGAGACTATCTCTCCCCCACTGAGGATTTTTGGCTCCTTTGTCAAAGATGAGGTGGCTCAGTGTATCTGGAGTAGTTTCTGGATCTTCTAGTCTACTCCTTTGATCCTCAGGTCTGTTACTTTGCCAGTACCATGCAGTTTTTATCACAGTGACTTTATAGCATAGTTTCAGGTTTGGAGTTGTAATAACCCCCACCATGTCCCTATTGCTTAGAATTAACACACTGTTTTTAAAACTTAACCATGTTTTAGCACAAATCAGTACTTAATTCTTCTTTATAATTGAATAATGTTCCACTTTATATGTATGCTTGATTTTAAAATCCATTCATTAGTTGAAGTTGTTTCCATATTTGGGCAAATATCTATAATTCTTCCATGAATATTCCTGCACAATTTTAATGTGTACATTTTCAGTTCTTGAGAATAAAATTGCTCAATCATTGCTGGCAGTATGATCTTTAACATTTTTTTAAAATACTGCATGCTGCCTCCCAAAGAGCTGTACCAATTTACCTTTCTACCAGCAATTTATGACGGTTCCACAGCTTTTTATGTATGTATTAGACAGTTGCACATCTCTCGTTTTTTAAAAAGAGGAACATCTATTTAAATCCTTGCCCAAATATTGTCACTCAGTTCTAAGAAATTTTTTATATTTAGAATATACGTTCATGGTCACCATATAATTTTTAAAGATAGGCTCTTATTCTTTCAGTTGTTTTTAACTTATTTTAAGGAATCTTTTGGAATGCAAGTGCTTTTCATTTTTATCAAGTTCTTGTCAATTTTTGTGTGTTGGTTTTTTTTGTTTTGGGGTTTTTTTTTTTTTTTTTTTTTTTTTTTTTTTTTTTTTTTTTTTTTTTTTTTTTTTTTTTTTTTTTTTTTTTTTTTTTTTTTTTTTTTTTTTTTTTTTTTTTTTTTTTTTTTTTTTTTTTTTTTTGTATTTTTATCTACCTATCTATTTTTGTGTGTCTTATCTAAGAAGTCTTTGCATGATCTCAGCCCGCCAAAATTTATTCTTGTGTCTTCTTTTAAGAGTTCTAGAGTCTGGCTGGGGAGTTAGCCCAGTGGTTCCGGCGCCTGTCTTGCAAGCGCAAGGACCCGGGTTCGATTCCCCGGTAACCACATAAAAATACTGGGTGTGGAGACCCACACCCAGCACCAACCAGTACCACATACCACAGTGCCGGGCGTGGTGGCTCACGCCTGTAATCCCAGCACTCGGGAGGCAGAGGCAGGAGGATTGTGATGTGAGTTTAAGGCTGAGCTCAGGGCCAGCCTGAACCACAAAGCGAGACCCTGTCTCAAAAAACCTTAAAAAAAAAAAAAGAGTTCTAGAGTCTGGGCTCTTACACTTAGCCTCATGATCTATTTTGTTTGTTTTGTTTTTAAATTGATTTTATTGGTACATTTTATATATACATTGTGATCATATTCAACATTGTATAAGTACATGACTCATGCTTTATTTTAAGTTCATTTTTACATGGTGTATAGCAGGTGACTGAATATATACTCCTGCATGTGAACAGACAATTGACTGTCCCAGAATATTCCAAGAGTTCAAAGATTATTTTTTTCCTATTAAATTATACTGACATCGGGCCAGGGATTGAGCTCAGTGGCTCCAGCACCTATCTTGCAAGCTCAAGGGTCCAGATTCGATTCCCCAGTAACCATATACAATACTGGGCATGGAGATTCATGCCTAGCAGCAATCAGCACCACATACCACAAAGCCGGGTGTGGTGGCTCACACCTGTAATCCCAGCACTCGGGGGAGGCAGAGGCAGGAGGACTGCTGTGATGTGAGTTTAAGGCTCAGCTCAGGGCCAGCCTGAACTACAAAGCGAGACCCTGTCTCAAAATAAATAAATAAATAATATTGACATCTGTATTAAAAAGCAAAGTATGATAAAAATAAAGGTTTATTTCTAGACTCTCAGTCCTGTTTTGTTGACCTATATGTCTGTATTTTGACAATTCCACTTATTTTTGAATACTACTGCTTTGTCATGTTTTGAAATTGAAAAGTATAAGTCCTTCAACTTTTTTCCTAGATTGTTGTAGTTCTTCTCAGTCTCTCATATTTCCTTATAAGTGTTTCAATCATCTTGACAATTAATTTTCAATAAATAATCCACTTAAGTTTTTAATGTATTGCACGGAATCTGTATATCAATTTGGGAAATATTGCTCTAATAATATTATGTCTTTAATGAACTTGGCTTCTTTACCTAGTTTTTAAATTTTTGATGAAGTGTTATAGTTTTCAGTATATATATATATATATATATACATATATATATATACATATATATATATACATATATATATATACATATATTTGTGCTTATTTTGAGATATACAGAATATTTCAATAAATCTGTACAAGTGCTGATCAAATAAGCAGTGTTGAATTTAAGAACCTATGGTGAACTTGTCTCAAAATAAAAATATACAAAAGGTTTGGGGAGATAGCCTAGGGCAAAGGTCCTGGGTCCAATCCTCAGTAATTTTTTTTAAAACTGTGGAAGAATATTAAATAAGAAGAAGCATAAAGAGATATTACAAAGAACAAAAATGACAAGAACAAGAAAAGAAAAAATAACAAAGAAAACTGAGACTGACTTGAAGTGTCCCTGAACTCTTGCTGATTTCTCTGACTCTTCCATAGGGAAGAATGCTAATAAAAAAATTTTTTTAAGTAATTTCCTGATATGTGTTTTAAGAAAGAGATCCTGTCTTTGTGTGAGGCTGTTGAACTGAACACAATTTTTGCACTTTGCTGATATTATATTTATTATTTGTATTTTTAACAAAACTTGCATTGCTAGATTAAGTCCTGCTTATCATGGTATGTGTATTGGGGTTCACAAAAGAAAGAGATTTAACATCATATATAATTATATCAAAGATTTACTAAAGAGGTTTACACTGGCTGTCCACAGAATCAGGGTGGAAGAATATAAAATGGCCAGCTGGTTGGTCCTACCTATACTGGGTAGATCTTTCCTCCTCAGTTTGCAGCCTGCATGTCCACCATCCACAAACACACCCCAAACTGTGCTCAACTAAACTGTTAGGCATCATCTTAATCAAGTTGACAAATCACAATTAACAACTATGTAACATCTTTTTCTATATTGTTGGATAGGTTCGCCAGTATTTATAGAAGTTTTTCATCTATATTCATAAGATTTATTAGTTAATATTTATAAAGGATAGTTTACTTGTGTTATCTTTGTCTTTTTCTGTAAAGAGCTAAGATATATTTCCTCCATTGTTTTTTTGTTTTTTTTGTTTTTTTGTTTTTTTTTTTGCAATACTTTGTAAAAGACTTACATCAGTTTTTTATTAAATATTTGATAGAATTCACCAGTGGAACCATCTGGTGCTTAGCTTTTCTTTTGGGAATCTATTTCTAATACCAACCTGGTCTCCCATTATTTGTTTTAACTCTATTCTGATGTTCTTTCACTTCATAAATTCATTTTGGTAGCTTTACTGTTTCTATAAATTTTTCTATTTCATCTTAGTAATCTAGTGTATAGAAAACTTGAATTTGCAATTGTTGATGGTTTTCTAACAGCTGCCATAAACAAAAAGCAAGATATATTGACTCATAAGAATGCTCAGTGGAGAGACGGTGGGTTAATGCAATAGCTGCAGGACCATGAGGACCATGGATCTATGCGTGTTCCCTGGAATGCTCATGTTCATTTACTAGGCTCCACACAGAGCTACTGTGTCCCATATAACAAGACTGTGTGTGTGTGTGTGTGTGTGTGTGTGTGTGTGTGTGTGTGTGTGTGTGTGTGTGTGTGTGCGCGCGCGCGCGCGCGCGCATGTGTTGACTCTCCTGAAGATCCTCAACCTTCCACTGCCAGAACTAAGTCACAGCCAGAACTACACTCTCCCTCACCCCAATCTCTAACAAGGTAGATGGAACTCATGATGGGCACAAGTTAATTAGCACACAGAGGAAAGGGTGACACCTGAACAGAATTATTACAAGGGAAAAAAATGTGTTGAGACTTGCCTGGAGGCAAAACAGGTAGCTAAGTAGATGTAATGGCCCTGATTCCTGATGGTCTTTCATAATTTTCTTTATAAAATTTAGAAGGCTTTTAAAGGAACTGATATCTCATGCTGAGAAAACATTTAGTTAATGTTCAGCAATTATTTGAGATTCTTTTGCTTTATTCATATCAGTAATAATGCTTTTTATTTTAATGGTGTATAAACTATAACCTTAAAAACCTCTTTAAAACTTCTTTTTGAAAACCTCATGTATGGTAAGAATTTTTATGGAAGCAAAAATGGAAAGCAGTTATATAACAAAGTAAATAATGCCTATAGTTATTATCTTTATTATCCACTAATATCTTTCTCCAAATGACCCACATTAATTTGTCTTAATGAAAAGCAAAGGAGAGCAGAGTTTGGGAAAGGAAAAGTTCAAAAAGTTTATGGAGAAAAAAGTGAGATGCTAAGGCTGGGAAGATGTGCGGGAGATCCTGAACTGCCCTGATAGCAAGGCAGCACGCCGTGTCTCACAGAAGGGACACACAAGGGTGGACAGATGGCTTCCTGCATCTCTACTCAGTGTACAAAGTGCTCCTGTAAAACCCTTGATATCTGAACCAGAGTGTCTATTTAATATTGACATCACGGCCTTGGGCCAGAAGTTGATCATACAGAAATGAGTACGACTCAGTTCTTACCCTCAAGCACTCACAGCCTAATGGGAAAGAGGATCTCATAAAAAGCAATTTCAAGTGCAACAATAGAGGTGCAATGGTATGAGCTACAACAATTTCCCAGAGGGGGCAGTGATTAATTCAGTTTGGAAAGTCAGAGACAACTCTATAGAGGAAAATAAAACTCAAAGGCTGTATTTGAGTTTACCACATATAAAGTAAAGAGAGGTTTGAAGTAGTGTCACCTGCCTGGGGAACCCCAAGACAAGTGAATTGGTACAACGTGGCATTGGAGGGCTAGTGTAGGAGGAAGGGAAGACAGGAGGTGGGCCTCGGGGACCCTTCTGGTCTTAACAGAGAGAGAAACGCCTGTCTTGCGGATAACGGGAGCCACTGTAAGTTTTCAAGGAAAGAAATTTTCCAATCTGAACCAAGAGATGGTGTGATGGGAAGCAAGGAAGGGAAAACAAAAAGAACCAAGATGTGTAATATGCCTGTGCTGATTCTCCATGATGAATGTAATCACTGTGTCCTGCAAATCTGTGCTAATAAAATGCTTTCAAAAGTAATTACCTGATATGTATTTTAAGAAAGAGACTTTGTTGATTCTATGGAGGATATACAGAAGCAGGAGGACAGCCAAAGATTCAAAGGAGAATAATCAGTAGATGTTGAACAGGAGCCAGAGAAGTGATGATGAGATGGCACAGAAGTAAGAACTAGTCACTGCTATAAGAGAGAGAAAGTAGTAAAAGACAATATGCTGATAACTGGGTAGCTCTGTACAGGAAGTAGGTTCAGTCCAAGGTGTGTTGAACTGGAGATGTCTATGAGACAAGCCAGGGAAGACACATACCGGTTATCTGGATGCTGTTCTGATCTAGAAAATAAGGATATAGAAGTCCTGGAGTGGTACTGCCTAAAGCTGCAGAAGGCTAACTTTCCTAGAGAGAATATAAAGAGTGTGGAGGAAAAGGAGGAACTGTCACAGCTCAAGGATGACTGAGCTGATCCACAAAACAGACTAAGGACAGTGAGAGAGGCGTGAGAGGCCAGCTGTGGTGGCATACCCCTGTCACCCCTTATTCTGGGAGGCTGAGGCAACCTCCAGGGACTTTGGAGACCTTGTCTCAAGATAAAAATATATAAAAAAGGTTTGGGGAGATACCCTAGGGCAAAGGTCCTGGGATCAATCCTCAGTAGTTTGTTGGTTTTGTTTTTTTTTTGTTTGTTTGTTTTTTTTAACTGTGGAAAAACATCAAATAAGAAGAAGCAAAAAGGGATATAATGAAGAATAAAAATGACAAGAACAGGGAAAGAAGAGAAAGAAAAGAAAAAATAACAGAAGAAAACTGAGATTGACTTGAAGTGTCCCTGAACTCTTGCTGGTTTCCCTGACTGCGGAGGGATGGCATGTGGCCACCAGAGGCCTGGGCGTCCAGGATGCTGGAAGAGGGAGCAGCAGAAGCCTGTGTTACTTCCGTGGTACCTTCTTCCTCACCCACTGGGCTGGTGATGGGGACTTCCTCTGTCAGCACTGTAGAATAAATCCAATCTCAAATGAAATTCTCTGACAACTAAATATTTTCAACCTACTAATCTCTGGCTTGTGAATATTTCTGTTCTCCATTCTTGCACAGCAGGACAGAGAAGCTAGGACCTCCCTAAAGTTGGCCTGAGAAAAGCCCATGTATTCTCATTCACCGGGACTTCCCTCAGCCATGGACACAAGGGACCATCTGTTCTCTGGCTAGTCTGGAGCTAAACAAGTCTACACATCCACACATATCCACAGTGAGGTGAGTTTTCTGCTCAGTTCTTTAGGAAACAGGGAAAACACAAACTCTAAGCAAGAGCCAGTTCAGTGCCAGGCCCTGGGTTGGAGCCAAGCACATGCAAGCTCATCCACAGCCCCGGGGGAGGCCAGGTTTCATACCCACCAAAAGAAATCTCACACTTCACCCTTCCTGAGATGGCTTGACTACTAGTAAATGGCAAAGCCAAGGTATGATATCAAGTGCTCCAAAGCCCAGCATTTTTCACTATATGAAGAAGATCAGTTTTTATAATTTTTATTTTATTTGTAGTGGGGATCAAACTTAGGACCTTGTGCTTGCAAGACAGGTACTGCAACCACTGAGTTAAATTCCCAGCCCTATAATTTTTTTTTATTTTAATTGTCATTTATTCTTCAAACTTCAAGACACAGATAAGACTTTTATGTATATGGGGGGGTAGGGTGGGTAGGGCTATGGGAAAAAATGAGAATTAAGTTGTGTCTTATACTGGTACAAATCCCCATTATGGAGTGCAATCATGGTGTGTATATTTAATGTACCAACAAAGATTTAAAAAATAAATAAATAAAAATAAAACCACAAAAAAAAAGAAAGACATATGTCTCTGTAACATTGTATATAAACTAAGTTTTTGTAGCTCAGATCATATTTTAATACTATGTCTTAAATGTCAGGACAAATCTTCTTTCTACATCAAAGAATCCTTTCACAGAGCAAAGAACCAGCCCATGATTTATCAGCAGCTGGATGTGTCAAGTTTCCTTAAAGGAGAACTCTGTTCTGCCCCTAGAGAAACTTTACACCCTGGAGAAAACACCAAATCCAAAGTGTAATTCTATTTTCACCAAGAGTAGAGAGAGCTGGGAAGCAAATATCAGAGTGATGACCCCGTGTTGCCACCAGATGCCTGCAGAAATCTTGTCTCCACTGCAAAAACATAACAGACTTCAGTTCCTCTATATTCTGAGCCTTTAGTGAGGTGGGCAGAGCCTGCACAGCACAAACTTGCTCTTCTTGCTGATTACCTGAGCCTAGATAAAGGTGAGGGAGGAAACAGAGATGCCTCTCAGATGTGGCTATCAAATTATGGCTCCTTCGTCTATTTTGAACATAATCCTAGAGACCCTACCCCACCCCACCACCCAGGAATCCAAAGACTGTGGTTGTATTTGAGAATAAGGTAATATCCTCCTTCTTTCTGCATCCAACTAAGTATATAAAGGTTGTATAAATCCCTATACAGAAAAGGAGCTAAACCCATAGGTTACCTGGACAGAGATGCAGTCCTCTTGTACTGAACTTGAAGTCTACAGTCAGCTCATCTTTGTGCTAGGCCTTTCTATCTCTACTGAGCATGCCCAGGGTCTTCTGGGCACAACTATGATTGCATTTCCCACCCCCAACAAAATGTGGGCAGGAGTGATGTGTGTCATTGCTGAGTGGAAAGTTTAGGAGCCAGTGTGATGGTGGGAGCAAATACTGAGATAAATCTGCTGTCAACTGAAGTTCTGAAATATTAACACTGGGTACAGCTGTCGCTAAGCCCCAGAATATGTAGCAAAAGAAACCCAAGACACCACTGGTGACCTTTAGAGGGTGACCCAGAAAAGCCCCTCACAGAAGTGGAAGCTAATCTGGGAAGACTTTCCAGAAGAGGCCATGCCGGTACTGCGTGGGACAAACAGGTAATCGTGAGTCCAATGCTGAAAGCACCCCGGGAAGCAGACAGCATGTGCAAGGGTCCAGAAGAGCAACAGACGGTGTATGTGTGTGTGTGTGTGTGTGTGTGTGTGTGTGTACACGTGTGACAGAGTGCTCAGCAGGGGCCGCGCATCCTCACAGCCTGGCTTGCCTTAGAATTCCTTTTATCCTGGTAAACTGGTACCACCCTGACTCCAACCAAACAAAAGGAAGGAGCTAGGAGAAACTAGAATCAAGGTGAATGACGTTTGCAAAAAGTATGTTTGAGGGGAAAGGACCAGAAAAAAAGTAAAATAAATTCAGAACAGAGAAAATATAAGAAGCAAGA
>PVIR01013243.1:0-42781 GCA_004026965.1 Petromus typicus
GGATTAAGGTAATTTTATATCAATTTTTTATCAATTTGTGAAAACATCTCTAACCTGCAGAAGGTAACTGGATCTACTTTTACCTTCAACATAGAACGCTGGGGCCTTGAAATCAGCACTGCTGTTGAAGTCACAGTATTTCCAACAAAAAAGGAGGGAGTCTTGTGAATTTGAAGTGCTAGATTATGCTGGATTAAACCAGTAGTAATACGTGGTTTCAAATCTGCGGCTGTCCTCCTGATAAACTGCAGGGGGCGCTACTCGCACAGAAAACCGTTTGATGGCGGCTCCGGGCGTTTCCCGGGCATTGCCAGCCACAGATAAGCGACGCTTCTGTCTAGGTTAGAGCACAGGTCAGTATTGTCTCTCTGAGGTGCGGGGAATGGAGCTCAGGGCCTCGTACATGACAGGCAAGCGCCCCACCACCGAGTTCCACACCCACACCTAGCACACAAAAACACACGCACGCACACACACACCTCTAGCAGTGCAAAGCAGGAGCAAGCAAACTCTTTTCCAGTTCTTGATTTCTAAAACCCGGGGGAGCTCAGTGGTAGAACATTTCCCTACTATAGACAGGGACAGATAGCAGACAGATAGCTGGGCCTAGTAGCTCACACCCGTCATCTCAGCGCTTGGAGGCTGAAGCAGGAGGATTGCTCAGAAAACAGCCAAAGTCTAGTGGCCCCGTGTCAGAAAGACAACACTGGACGATGATCTTGTTTTTGTAAAACATATTTTCGCAGAAGTGGTGGCTGGGGCTGTCATTTCAGCTATCTCTGAGGCTGACGCAGGAAGACCACAGGGTGAGACCAGCCTGGCGACTCTCCAAATAAAAAGTAAATACGGCTGGGAATGCATCTCAAGGCAAAGCAGTCCTGGGTTTGGTCCCTGGGCTAAAAAACAACCCTAGCCAAGAAAATTGATAGTACAGAGGAGTATAAAAAGGTGAATTTTTCTTCCTGTCCTGAGACAACCCTTATCTATCCTTCCTTTCCTGATATTGATCAGGTTGATGTCACGAGACAGATCTTTCGATCCTCCTGCCTCAGCCTCCGACATGGCTGGAATTGTAGTTGTGCACCACACCAGTGACTGGATACTTGTTTTCTTTTCTTTTTTCTTCTTCTTTCTCCTCGTTTTAATCTCTTCTTCCTCCTCTTTCCACTGTTCCCCTCAACCTCCTAATTCTCCTCTTGTCCCCCCACATGCTGGGCCAGCACGCCACCCCTGAGCTGCATCTTTGGTTGAGACTTTTTCAGGATCAACTTGATATCTGCTCTAAAGCACTTTGAATGTGCTCTAGAAAGACAAGAATTTCAAGCTATGTCTATACATTTCTTGTGTCAGTGTGCTTCTGGTTTTGGTTGTTTGTGTATTTAAAGTAATAAATACTCATCGTTGGATTTTTGTCTAATTTCTTTCTTTCTTTTTTTTTTTTTTTTGAGACAGAATCTCACTATGTAATCCAAGCTGGCCTTAAGCTCACTGTGTAGCCCAGGCTGGCCTCAGATTCATAGCAATCCTCCTGCCTCAGCCTCTGGAGTGCTGGGGTAATAGGCATGAGCCACTATGGCCAACAGAAATGGAGATTTTTTAAATTTGCATTTTTGAGAAAAACTGCATCTTCAAGACAATCCTTTTTCCCTTCTAAGAAACTCACTCAGAAAAAAAAAAATCCTTTTATACCTACCCTGTAAATCTGGGCTCCCCACCTCCTGTTTTGACTTGTAAGTTATGCTTCTTCCTCCCCTGAAGAAGGCAGCAATATCACAGGGCAGCAGACCTCATCTCCAGACAGGTAGATGGCTTGCACTGCAACCTGATGGGCAGCAAAACCCATGTCCTAGCCAGGCCCTATGGTATACACCTGTCATACTAGCCTCCAGGAGGCTGAGGCAGAAGGATCCCCATCAGTCTGAAGATGGCCCAGACTACATAGTGAGACCTTGTCTCAAAAAACTAAAACAAAAAAGAAAGAGATGGAGGGATGGGATTAGTTTTTAAAAGTTGGCCAGGGCTAGAGCCCTGTGAGCTCTCTGAGGTCCCCAGCTTGGCCATGCGACTCCCATGGGGCTCTGCCCCTGCTGGAGGCCTTTTTGCTGCAGGAGGGACAGTGGGAATAGGGACCACACCTTGGACCAAGCCAGTAAGAAATAATTTGAGAAAACAAACAGCTTTGACCTGGAATTTAGCCAGATTCTCAGAGTCATGGAAAACAATCCCGCCCAGCTCTGGAATTTTCCTTTCCAGCAGGCACAGGCTGCTTGCTCCAGTTCTGTGACATGGTGGGAAGGTCAGGGTAGGATTTTCTGAGCACCAGAGTCCGTGACTGGAATCCTCCTGTCCATCCTTGGAAGCAGCCACCTTGAAAGTTCTGGACATAAAAATGGAGTCTCAAGCCAAGCTCAGTGGTGCAGGCAGCAATCCCAGCACTGGGAAGGCTGAGGCAGGAAGATCTCAAGCTCAAACCCAACCTGGGCTTCATAGTGAATTCAAGGCCACCCTGAACTACGTAGCAAGACTGTCTCAAAAAACAAGACAAAACAAAAGGGAAGAAAACGTAGTGTCTGGACAGAATGGACACACGTCCTCCTGTAGGTACGCGTTCTGTCCGCGTGATTGAGATCTCCTGATGGCAGGTCGATGCTGTGGACTAGCTGTCACACCACAAGGGGACAGTGAGAAGAAAACGTCTCTCTGTGTTCAGTACAGATGAGACTGGTTTTATAACTTTTTTTTTTGGAAACAGGATCTCACTATGTAGACCAGACTGGCTTCGATCTCGCAGTGATTCTCCTGCCTCAGCTTCCTGAGAGCTGAGATTAGACATGCACCACCACATCCAGTATATCCTATTTCTTTATTGAATTTAAATGAATTTATTATATTATTTACTTTTTTTTTTTTTTTGAGACAGGGTCTTGCTTTGTGGTTCAGGCTGGCCCTGTGCTCAGCCTCAAACTCACATCACAGCAATCCTCCTGCCTCTGCCTCCCGAGTGCTGGGATGACAGGCGTGAGCCACCACGCCTGGCACAGTGGTATGTGGTACTGGTTGCTGCTGGGGTGAGTCTCCACACCCAGTACTGTATGTGGTTACCGAGGATCAAACCTGGGTCCTTGCGCTTGCAAGACAGGCGCCGGAACCACTGAGCTAAATTCCCGTCCCCTCCCACTTGTTTTTTGAGTTGGGGATCTCACTATTGTTCCCCAGCTGGTCTTGAACTCTTGGGTTCAAGTGATCCTCCTGCCTCAGCCTTCTAAGTAGTTGGGGTTCAGGCCCACACCGCCAGAAGGCTGAGGCAGGAGGATCCCCATCAGTCTGAAGACAGCCTGTACTACATAGTGAGACCTTATCTCAAAAACCAAAAAGTCTGCGTGACTCTTCGCGGGGGCACTGACTCGGAAGCCCACAGCCAGCACCAGGAAGCAGGCTAGCTGCCTCCCCACCTCCACCCTCCCGTACTGCCTGTGCGCCCGCCCCTCCCCCAGCCCCACCAGCCACACACACCCCACAATACTCGGCCTTTGAGTCCAGCCTCCACTGCACAGCTAGACTTCGGAGCTGTAGCCCAGTTGTCGCCTGGATCAATGGCTGGTTCTCATTTTTAGAAGAATATTCCATTGTGTCAGGGGCTCCAGTTTGCGGTCTATTCACAATCCAGTTGGTTCCAGGAGTTCATGATGCTGAATGAAGCTACTGTCGATGCTCACGTGAATAAGTTTTGTGTGAATATAAGTTTTCACTTCTCTTATGAAAATATTGAAGGGTAAGTTCCTGGGTTATCAGATAGTCACATGGTTGGCATTTAAGAATTACAAAGCCACACTGGGTGTGGTGGTGCTATCCTGTGATCTCAGCAGTTGGGAGGCTGAGGCAAGAGGATTGCCGCAAGTTCGAGGCCAGCCTGGACTCCAGAGCAAGACCTTATCTCAAGAAAAAAAAAATAAAAAGAAAGGAAAAAAGGAAGAAGGGCACTGTGAAGCCTAATACAGTGGGATTTACCTGCAATTTAAGCTACTTAGGAGGCTGAGGCAGGAGGATTCCTCGAGCTCAGGAGTTCAAAGCAATGTGGACAACATAGTGAGACCTTGTTTTGAAGAAAAAGAGTCCGGCCTAAGAATCCCAAGTGGGAGTCCAGCCTGGGCAACTTCGTGACTTCCTGAGACACTGTCTCAAATTAAAAATCAAAAGGCAGGCTTGACTCCCAGACACTCAGGACTGGGGTTCTCTCTTTTGCAGGCTAAAGGGTCAGGAAGCAAACGTCTTAAACAGCCGTGTGATCTGGGAACGAGACACAAGCCCAGTGATCCCGGCGTCCGCACGCTGCACAGTGGCACCTGCTCTTCCTGGAAGCTTTGTTTTGTTTGTGGTGCCGGTGACAGAACACCCAGCTTCACTTACTTTTCTTCTTTTCAAGTTTTTTTTTTATTTTTAGTTTTTTTGAGACAGGGTCTCGTTTTGTAGTTTTGACTGGCCCTGAGCTCACTATGTAGCCCAGGCCAACCTGGAACTCACAGCAACCCTCCTGCCTCTGCCTCCCGAGTGCTGGGATGACAGGCTGAGCCACCACGCCCGGCACTGTGGTGTGTGGTGCTGATTGCTGGTGGGTGTGAGTCACTACGCTCGGCCGGGGATCAAACCCTGGACTTCGCACTTGCAAGACAGGTGCGAGAACCACTGAGCTAAATCCCCGGCCCTCTTTTTCAATTTTTTGACACAGGCTTTCACTGTGTAGCCCAGGCTGGCCTCAGATTCACAAGGATCCTCCTGCCTCAGCCTCTCCAGTGCTAGCTCCTCACATTTTGAAAAGAACAGCTCAACCTCAGACATTAGTGAAATTAAAATTCGAGTCGTAGCCCCCAGCTCATGGACAACCCTTAAATTCTACTGGTAGAACTCTTGTGTGCTAGAGGCCCTGGATGTTGGGACAGGTAAGAGTAACTAGAAAATGAGACAGTTCAATGGAAATGTGCAGTCAGGTGTAGTGGGGCTGCCTGCCAGTCCAGTGCTCTGGGACCCTGAGGCAGGAGGACGATGAGTCCGAACCCAGGCTGGACAACTGAGTGACTTAGCCAGAGTCTGTCTCAAAATAGAAAACAAAAACAGCTGGAGATGGAGCTCAGTGGGAAAAAAGTGAGCAGCACGGCCTAGGCCTGAGCATCTAACAGCCCAGCCTGGAGGCCGGGGCCATCTGCTCCAAGGAAAACAGGAAGTCCGCAGCCTGCCCCCGGGGCCTCTCTTTGTGAGTGACTGCCCGGCCAGCCCTGGGCTTCCGGCTTCCCTGCCCGGCCCAGGAGCGGCAGGAAGAGCCATCGGACATGGACGCTGGCTTGGACTCCTCCTGCTGCCCCTCGCAGTCTGGACACGGCCCTGTGTATTCAGCATTGAGGTCCCCACGACCATAAAATCTGGCTGTGGCCACTTGGCATCTTGACCCTAGCGGCTTTCAACTCCAAGCAGGAAAACAAGAAACCTGGGCCAGTGGCGCCCACCTGTCGTCCTGCCACTCAGGATGCTGAGCCAGGAGGGGTGTTCGTTTGACAGAGTCTCATTTTGTAGTTTCGACTGGCCTGAACTCACTAGGTAGCCCAGGCTAGCCTTGAACTCACGGCGACCCTCCTGCTTCTGCCTCCAGAGTGTTGGGATGACAGGCGTGAGCCACCATGCCCGGCACTGTGGTGTGTGGTTACGGGGGATCAAACTCAGGGCCTTGCGCTTGTCAGACGGATGCCAGAGCCACTGAGCCAAATCCCTGGCTTTGTTTGTTTGTTTTTGTGGTACCAGGGATGGAACTCATGACCTTGCCAGGCGTGGGGACTCACACCTGCAATCCTGGCACTCAGGAGGCAGTGGCAGGAGGGTCGCTCTGAGTTCCAGGCTGGCCTGGGCTACATAGTGAGTTCGGGGCCAGCCTGAACTACAAAGCGAGACCCTGTCTCAAAACAAAAACAAAAATAAGAACAAAAGTAAAACGACAACAAAAAAAAGAACTCACGACCTTGTGCTTGCAAAACAGGCGGCTGCACCACTGAACTAAACCCGCAGCCCAAGAACTGTTCCAAGTGCGAGGCCACCCTGGGCTACAGAGCGAGACCCTGTGTCAGCAAACCAAAAGAGAATAAATGTAAGACACATATTGATTCACGCCGCAAGAGAGGCACTAAATTGCCGAAATTCAGCTTTAGAAGCGGGAGAGGTTTTTCTGAAGGCCTCGGACGCAGGTCCCAGTCCCTGCTTGGCCCCGGTTGCTGTAGGACGCCGGCCTCCTGGGGTCAGCAGGTGCCTGCAATCAGCAGGGATGTGCCCTGGGTGTCCCTGGCACGTCAGTCTGCTCCCTCATGGCACCTGAGGTCCCTGTGGGCAGGAGAAGGTGGGTGCCTCAGTTCCCCCGGCGCTGAGCTTCACCCCCAGCTCTTGCCACAATTTTTATCTTGAGAGAAGCTCTTGGCCAGGCGGGGCTCAAATTTGCAGTCCTCCTGCCTCAGCCTCCCCAAGTTCTGGGACGGCCGGTGAGTGCCACCATGCCCAGCTCCAGTTCCCCTTTTATTAAGTGCCTGCTGTGTGCATCTCCCCACGCTGGGGTTACAGGGAGCCCCCTGCCCAGCCTGGGAGTGGAGCTGACGTCTAACACGGCAGAGCCCCGTGTGCCCAGCACAGAGTCCAGGAGGAGCAGGCGTCAGAGGGGGCGCCCTGTGGCGTGTTCCCCACAGGGCGGCAGTGAGGAGGCCAAAGTCCCCGTGGAGCACCTGGGTCACGCCAGCCCCGCCCCGCTGAGTCAGCCTTGCCAGTCAGGTCTGGCGGCACCAGGGTGGCAGCACCAGGCGCCAAGCAGCTGGGGCAGAGCCTCTGCCTGGGACCGCTGAAGCCACCTTATCACCCCAAAGTGTCCCTGGGCTCCCTGTCCCGGGCTCCAGGGCCGAACCTCCAGCCGTCTCTACCTCAGCCCCAGTTCCTCTCTGAAGGGGACCCACTCTCACAGACAGGGGTGCCCCGAAGGGTAGTAGATTTTAGACTGTTGAAAATTTTTCGCCATAAAACGCACATTGCTGTGGACCCCTCGGAACCTCGGAGTCCGAACGCCGCGGCCCCGGGTCTCGCCTCTCGGCAGCGGCGCTGCAAGGCCTGTGAGGGTCGTTTCACGGCGCCTGGCTCACACCTGTAATCCCAGCAACACGTTCATGGCGATTCCTGCGAAATATAAATACGACAGAGTGTCCTCATCCCTGTCCACCGGACTGGCACGGTGTGACCTCTGGCCCCTCGTAAGCTCAAGATGACCGCGAAGGGGAAGCACTGTGAATCCATTCAGTATCCAGGCAGCCGACAGCGCAGTGAGAGACTTGGGGAGGAGGATTTCCAGACCTGCTTCAGAAAGTGCCACGAACGGTGGGACGAGTGTGTCAGAAATGACGGGCACTTGTGGCCACGAGTCTTTACTGAGACAAGATTTCACTGTACAGCTCAGGCTGGCCTTGAACTCACTATGGAAGCCAGGCTGGCCTGGAACATGTAGAGATCCTCCTGCCTCAGCCTCCTCAGTGCTGGGATAACAGCTATGTACCACCACTCCAGGTGGGCAATGCTTTTATTATAATACATTTTTTCTAATGTAAACATTCATCTTACTACAGAAACCTGGAGATAAAGCCAAGTCCTTGAATTTAGAGAAATATCAAAAGGGCTCAGAGCTTCTCAGAGGGATCATTGTGTCCCTCTAAGCAAAACCCCTAAAATATAGGGCATACCTAGAATCCCAGCATCTAGGAGGCTGAAGCAGGAGGATCTGCACAAATTCCAGCTAGCCTGAGCTACAAAATGAATTCAAGGCCAGCCTGAACTGCAGAGCAACATCCTTTTAATGGAAAAAAAAAAACAAAAAAACAAGCCCGGGGTAGTGGTACACACTTGTACTCCCAACATGAAGGAGGCTGAGGCAGGAGGATTGCCACATTTGAGGCCAGTCTGGACTAGATAGGGACACTGTGTCTCAAAAAAAACCCCAAAAAACAAAACAAAAAAACACAAAAGAAGCTGGAGACTGCAGCAGAGGGGCTGAGGGAGAGTCAGGGCGGTGATGCGGCATACGCAGGGCCTGTGGGCTGGGGCAGCACCTGGGCTTTTACCAGAGCTAAGTGGGAGCCATGGAGGGCTCTGCACAGCACAGTGACCTGTCATAACTCAGCAGCTGCCACGCTGCCCCGGCTGCTAGGGGCAAGGGGCAAACCGGGGAAATTGAGAGGCCGTGTGAGGAGGGTGACTAGAACTGCAGAGGAGAGACGGGAATCACACATCCGCGCCCAGCTCCGTGTCTCCTGCACACAAAGGCTCCCTCGTCCGGACTGCGGAGCAGAGACTTCAGCGTGGCAGGCTGAAGGGTGAGGCCGGGTGGGGCTGCGCTGGGCGTCTCCACCAAAGCGGGCGGACCACTCCGGGAAGGTGTGCGGGCACAGGTCACGTGCCTGGCTAGGAGCAGCCCTGGTGGCCTCTAGCCCAGGAGGAGTCTTGGGTGTAACCAACAAGGAGTAGGAGTTCTGCTACCATGCAGGCTTCTTCCTGTAGGTGAGGGTGTCACACAGATTCACTGGCCAATAGGAAGAAATCCTTTGTCTCTTTGAGTCTCAGTTTCCTTCCGTGTGCAGAGGATAATGATAGCATCTGTACGTGGGAAAGAACAGCTCATGCAAAGGCCCAGGGGCAGAGTTGGATCATAATATTATTCAAGTTCTCTCTGAGATGTTCGTTTGTTTGTTGGTTAGATTTTTTTTTTCAGACAAAGTCTTGCTATATAGTTCAGATAGACCTTGAACCCACTGTATAGGCCAGGCTGGCTTCAAACTTGGAGAGATTTTCCTGCCTCAGCCTCCTAAGTGCTGTGATTACGGTCCCAGAAATGTTTTGTGACCACAACTGAAATGGTTGTCCAGGAGAAAGGATCTGGCAGTGACTGGGGCTGGAGAATTCTCTAAAACTACAGCTAGAAGAGGGACTGTAGGGAAGAGATTTGAGATCATAAGTTAACAAGCCACCTCTCACCTTCCTTGCTGTGGACCTTCCAAACAGGGACCCCAAGTCTCACTGCCTGATCTCGAGTCACCTCTCCTGGCTCCCAGAGTCTGGCCGGACTCTACCTTCTCCCTTGCCATGGATGCCTGGGGGATCATTATGGTATTCTAAGCAAATCCCCTAAAACTACCGTGCCTCAGTTTACCCATCTGTATCAGTTCCTCCCAGCTATGTCAACTGCAGAGCCTTTTACAGTTTAGCAGTTATAATTCGTGTGTGTGTGTGTGTGTGTGTGTTTGTGCGTGTGCCAGTACTACTGAGGATTCAACCAGGGAATTTCACACTGAGCTACATCCCCAGCACTTCGAGACAGGCTTCGCTAAATTGCCAGAGCTCGGCTCAAACTGGCGATTCTCCTATCTCAGCCTCCCAGAGTCCTAGTGTTACAAATGTAACCTCGCCTGGCTTTCCTATGATTATTAGGTATGTGGACGCTGATATCATTTTTTTAAAAGAAAGAATTACCTATTTTCACTTCTTTTCTTTTTTCTCCGAGGCCGAGGATTGACTTCATAGCCTTGCACTTGCAAAGCAGTCACCGCACCACTGAGCTCAATCCTCGGCCCTGGTATCTTTTTTTCCAGTCAGGAATCAGAGGATGGAAAGAGCGTCCCCTCCCCGCCCTGGGAAATCTGAAGCCACTCGGCGTCTGTCTCAAGGCCTCCCCTCTTTAACTCCCGCGTCTGAGCCTCAGTTTCTTCACCATTGCTCACATCACTTTCCAGAGACATCCTGTAAGGCGCGGGCATCCAGAAGGCCCCGCCCCAGCCCCGCCCAGATGCTCTGACCCCGCCCATCCAGGCTCTGGTCCCGCCCCCGGAAGATATTAGCCCAGTATACCCGGCCCCGCCCAGTAGGTCACCGCCCCACCTCTGGAAGGCAGCTTCTGCAAGCCACGCCCGCCCGGCGCCGGCCCCGCCCCCGGAGGCCCCGCCCCGCCCGCGCCGACCCCGCCCAGGCCGGCTGCCCAGACCGGAGCGGCGGCGGCGACGCCGGGACGCCATGGCGGCCGCCGAGCGCCGCGCCTTTGCCCACAAGATCAACAGGTAGCGCGGCCGCGGGACTCGCGGTGCCCTCGCGTGGCCCCGCCCCGGGGCGAGCGGGCCCCCCCTGCTGGCGGGGCGCCTCCCATTCACCCCCCTCTGCCTCTGCGGGGTCCCGCATCACCCCTCCCGGCCGGCAACGGGGACCGGGTCAGGCGGGGGACGAGGGGTCCCGACGGCGGTCAGGCGGGGACGACACCCGATGGCGCCCGAGGACTTTCCGGGTGGCGCGCGCGTGGGGGCGTGACGGGGGGCATACGCTGGGGGCGGCGCGGGACTGCCGGCCCCCAGTCCGGGAGTGGGGCCCAGCCCCGGGCCACGGCGGGGGTCCCCAGCCCCGGGGCACGGCGGGGGTCCCCAGCTCCGGGGCACGGGGTTCCCCAGCTCTGGGACATTGGGGCTCCCCAGCTCTAGGGCATTGGGGGGTTCCCAGCTCTAGGACGTTGGGGGTCCCCAACTCCAGGGCGCGGAAGTCCCCTGCTCCGGACTTTTGGGTCGAAGATGTTCTGTCCCCTTCTGGCGCCTGGTTCGGGGACTCGGTTCCCGGTGGACTTTGGAGCCCTGTGTCCCCTCCGCGCTCCCGGTCCCTTGCCCAGCTGTCCAGGAAGGAGGGGAACGGGGAACAGCTGTGCAGGGCTCCCCACCTCCTGCCCCTTCCGCGCTGGGCGATGGGCGATTGAATGGACAGAATGGGGGCTGGGACGGACCAGCTGGTGGGCGGCCGGGGAGGGGATGAGCGCCGGGCTCTGGGGGATCCGCTTCGGTGGCCAGTGCGGGTGCGAGAGAGCCAGCTGCGAAGGGGGGTGTCGGACCCTCTGGGGCTGAAAGGAGCGGTCTTGGTGCCCAGGGTATGGGTTCAGAACCTGCTCAGGGTTCTCACCCACCGGGGACCTGTCCCGGTCACCTAGGATGGCAGGAGAGCTCTCCTGTGGATCACACCCCGCTGGACACAAGAAAGGACCCTACTCTTGCTATAGAATGGGGGGACAGAGGAAGCATGATGCTACAGATCATGTTAGGGGAGCAGAAATGTCAGGTCACCGGGGAGGGGCCTGCCTGGGGCTGGAAGTGGGTCCTGAGCCCCATGAGCAGGTTGCGGTTCACCGAGGACCAGCCGGAAGTGAGGGAGACTGGAATCAACAAGCATCCCAGTGGTTAGGGGTGGAGAGGCCCAAACCCGGGGGCGGGCTCGTGCAAAGGCCCTGGGGCGGCAAAGGAGACAGCAGCAATAGGTGTTGTAGAGTCTTAGTGGAGAGGAGGGACTGACTTCAGCGTCAGGAGAGCTGGGCATCACCCAGGAGCTTGTGTGACCTGCTATCGAGCAGAGTGCTTGGCTCCTTTTTCTGTTCTGCCTTTAGTCATCTTTGTATCCCCTCCCTGTCTTGCTCCTGGCATCTCTGGGCCTGTCCCGTTTCTCTGCCTCTTGGTCTGGATGTCGGTGAATCCCAGCTTCTACTGCAGTGAGAGAAGGGCTTGTGGGTCCAGTCCTGTGAGTGATGTTTCAGAGCCTGGGAGAAGGACTTAGGAGGTGCCTGCAGTCCCGGGGAGCAGGTGGCCCAAGGCTTTGTGAGCAGCCAGGGGCCTGCAGATGTCTTTCTGCCCAGACCGAACCAGCGCCCTTCCGCTTGTCCAACAACGTCTCATAAACGCCAGATTAACCCAGATATCCAGGAGCCCCGGGCTGTTAATGAACAAAAATATTATTTTTCTTTATTGATGGGTTGAACTCAGGGCCGCTTGCATGTTAAGTGAGCACTTCCTCCTGGAGCTACTCGCCAACTCAAAATTTTATTCTGAGACAGGTTGTCCAGACTGGCTTCAGACTTGCAATCCTCCTGCCTCAGCCTCCCTGTGTGGTGACAGGCATGCACCATCATGTTTGGCTAAAAGAAATTTTTTTAAAGAGAAAAATGGTTTGGGCCAAGAGTGGTGATACATGCCTGTCATCCCAGCACTTAGGAGGCTGAGGCTGGACTTCTGCAGGTTTGAGCCAGGCTAGCCGGTTCCGAGAGACCCTGCCTCAAAAGAAAAGAGGAGGGGAGTGGGGGGGGGGAGAGGAGGAAAAAGAAAAAAGATTTTGAGGGCAAGGAAGCAACTAAAATGGATGAACTTTTATGAGTCTGGTGACCATGGACCCGTGCTGCTATAGGCGATACAATTTGTTCTTCCTTTAACTTGTAGCATTTTGAGTCAAACAATACAGAACGGTGATAATGCTCGTTGCTGGTTGGGCTTGTGTGGTGGTCTCAACGCAGGGATCTTCTGGGTTTGTGTCAGCCACAGCCCCAGTGACTGAAGTACAGCTTAGTGTTTGAAATGCTGTCAAGGAAGGGGAAAGGACCAGGACTGTGTGGCTGGGAGCCCAGAACAATCTTGGAAACCACAGCCCTCTCCCCACTCAGGAGGCTGAGGCAGGAGGATGGCAATTTCCATCCCTGCGTGGACAACTTGACAAAACCCTGTTTCACGATCAGTTTTTTTTTTGACAGGGTCTCGCTTTGTGGTTCAGGCTGGCCTTGAGCTCAGCCTCTAACTCACATCACAATCCTCCTGCCTCTGCCTCCCGAGTGCTGGGATGACAGGCGTGAGCCACCACGCCCGGCACTGTGGTCTGTGGTACTGGTTGCTGCTGGGTGTGAGTCTCCACTCCCAGTATGTATGTGGTTACCGGGGATCGAACCCAGGTCCTTCTGCTTGCAAGACAGGCGCCGGAACCACTGAGCTAACTCCCCGGCCCATGATAAAATTTTTTTTTTTTTTTGAGACAGGGTCTCGCTTTTTGTGGTTCAGGCTGGCCCTGAGCTCAGCCTCCTCACATCACAATCCTCCTGCCTCTGCCTCCCGAGTGCTGGGATTACAGGTGTGAGCCACCACGCCCGGCACTGTGGTATGTGGTACTGGTTGCTGCTGGGGTGAGTCTCCACGCCCAGTATTGTTATGTGGTTACCGGGGAATCGAACCCGGGTCCCTGCGCTTGTGAGACAGGCGCCGGAACCACTGAGCTAACTCCCCGGCCCCCATGATAAAAAATTTTAAAAAGGCTGGGGTTGTAGCTCAGTGGTAGAGCACTTGCTTAGCATATCCTGGATTCAGTCCTCAGCACCTCACAAAGAACTGGGACAAAAGACATCCATACAGAAAAGTGTGAGTTTTATTTATTTACTTTTATGATATTTTGAGACAGAATCATACTGTGTAGTCCAGACTGGGCTTCAACCTGCAGCAGTTCTCCTGCCTCAGCCTTCTGAGTCCCAAGATGACAGGCATGTGCCACCATGGCTACCGAGTGCAAAATCTAAATAGTAATAACAGTATAAATATCAGGGAAAAGGCCACTTAGGCTGCAGGACAGGCCTCGACTGCAGGAGCCACTTCACTGGTGGCCGAATCCCTGGGGATGTGGGCTCACCCTCTAGGCTCCTCCCCTATGATTTAATTTTATCCATTTTAGAAAGTCCTGTGAACAGAAGCTGGGCATGTTGGCACAGACCTGTAATTCCAGCAGGTGGTAGCCTGAGGCAGGAGGATCTCCTCAAGTTTAAGGCCAGCCTGAACTATATGGCTGACGAGACCCTGTCTCAAAACAGAAAGAAAAAAATTTTCTCTCAGTGGAGGTTTTGCGTGACCTGATGTATATTTGTTTCTTTCCCTTGCTTGGGGAAGTGGGAATACACAACGCGTGAGGCTTTGTTTGTGCTTGCTTCCAGCCTCCTCATCCTCCTGTCTTGGGAAGATAGACCTCTGTTAATTTGGACAGCCCCGATGAGGTCCACACCTGTTACAGCTGGGCATCATGAGGGGAGGAGATGGCGGGACTGTGTGGTGGGCACAGGCTGTCTGAGATGCCTACGAGTCCCCACATGGACACAGGCACTCACGTGGAACAGACCCAAGGATTTGCCAAGAATATTTTTTTGTTGTTGTTGTTGTTTTTTTAGGTTTTTTGAGACAGGGTCTCGCTTTGTGGTTCAGGCTGGCCCTGAGCTCAGCCTCAAACTCACATCACAATCCTCCTGCCTCTGCCTCCCGAGTGCTGGGATGACAGGCGTGAGCCACCACGCCCGGCACTGTGGTATGTGGTACTGGTTGCTGCTGGGTGTGAGTCTCTACACCCAGTATTGTTATGTGGTTACCGGGGAATCGAACCCGGGTCCTTGCGCTTGCGAGACAGGCGCCGGAACCACTGAGCTAACTCCCCGGCCCTTGTTTTGTTTTTTGAGACCGAGTCTCACTAGGTAGTCAGGCTGGTCCTGAACTCATGGAAACCATCCTGCCTCAGCCTCCTGAGAGCCGGGATTCCAGGCGTGCATCACCGCAGCCTCATTGTTCTTCCATGAACTTAGGTGGTGGGAAGACCTAAGGCTGGATGGGACCTGTAGGGCCATGGGTTGTGAGTGTGGAGAGAGAAGATGGGGTCCTGGGGTCCCTGTGCTCGGCCTCGGTTCCTGTGTCATGGGACAGTGTGAACCCTAGACTCTGAAAGCACAGACTTCAACATTGGCCCTTTTGAGTTTGGCTCTGTGGCCCTGAGTGTGGCACAAGCCTTCTGAGCCTCACTCGCCTGGGTGGGGTTTTTGTCTTTGTAATATTGGGGATTGAACCCTGGAGAGGGTCTCACCAAGTCAGGCTAGGTTCACACCCGTGATCTTCCTGCCTCAGCCTCGCAGAATGCTGAGATCACAGGGGTGCCCAGCCGTGTCCAGCGCTCACTCGCTCTGGGCATAAGAAAGAACCAGAGCCAGGTATGGCGGGAGTACCTGCATCCTCAGCCCCCAGGAGACTGAGACAGAAGGAGTGTCTCCAGGCCTGGCTCAGCCTGCGCCACAGATCCGTCTCAGACAAGCCAACAGCAAAGCCACAGCTGGGCCTGGTGCACCCCTGTAATGTCAGCACTCCGGAAGTGAGCAGTTTAGACCCCGTCTCAAAATGAAAAATCAAGACCGGGCTGGGAATGGAGCTTGAGTTCAACCCCCAGCACCTCAAAAGAGAAAAACCTAGCATCCCCTCGGGCACGGGACTCTTAATCCTCACCCCCTCCCCACACACGTGTTCGGGTTGTTCCCACCCTCCTCACGCCTCCTGCCAGGGCTGCACTCTGCCTGTCCCAGACACCGACCCGGGACAGGCCTCAAAGTCCCATGGCGAGGATGGAGCGGGAGGCTCCCGACCCTCTGCTCTGGGGCAGCAGCTGTGGAACAGCTGGGTGCCAAGCTCAGCCAGGCCCTCTGTCCTGTTGTCCTTCGTGACTCACACCCTGGCCCTGGCACCAGAGGAGGCTGCCTTGACTTCGTGAACTTGGACACAGAGCCCTGATTTTTTTATTTTATTTCGTGTCTGTGCTGGGGAAGGAACCTCAGGTCTCGTACTTGCTCAGCAAGCGCCCACCACGAAGACGCACCCTCAGCTCCACAAACCCTGATTTTCAGCACCCTTTAAATCTCTTGGAAGCACCTCCTTCACCACCACGCCCAGCTACAGAAGCAAGATTCTGGGACTGTAGGACAATGGACACAATACCAATACAGCTGGGCACAGTGGTGTGACCCTAGCTCTCATGAGGCTGAGGCAGGAGAATCGTCAGGGCTTCATAGTGAGCTCAGGGCCACACTGGAGTATAGAGAGACCCTGTTTCAGGGGAAAAAATTAACAAAAGAAAACAAAAATTAAAAAAGGGCCTCCCTTAGTTCTGAGGTCAGGGCAGCTACCAACTGAGACTTAGAATTAGGAGTGACATCCCAAGGCCCTATGGCAAAGGACAGGATGAGATGCCTACCCTAGATGGGGGGTGGGTGTTTAGGGAATCCTAGGGAGGACAGACCCCTCACATGAGGGGGCAGGAGCCAGGAGGGCCGGACTCTGCCCCCTGAAGCCTGGCCCAGTGTGGGTTCTCCATTGATGTTTGATGGAGGGAGGAGATAGAAGAGTCCGGGGCCCACCTTTGGGGGCACTCTGGGGTCTGTAGCCTGAGTTTTCCATTCAATGGCCTAGATTCTTTTTAACCCTAGCGGTATGGGAGGCTGAGGCAGGAGGACTGCCAAGTTTGAGCTCAGCCTGGCTAACTTACTGACTTAGCAAGATCCAGTCTTCAGGTAAATAAAAAGGCCCTGGGCCATTGCTCGGTGTGAAGGCCCTGGGTGTGGAGAGGAGAATGACAGCCCCCCAACCTGACCTTTCCCACACCTGAGGCCCCTCTGTCCCTGCAGGACGGTGGCTGCCGAGGTGCGGAAGCAGGTGTCCCGGGAGCGCAGCGGCTCCCCCCACTCCAGCAGGCGCTCCGGCAGCTCCCTGGGGGTGAGTGTTTGGGGGGACCGTACCTGGGACAAGTCTCCCCGCCCAGGGGGAACTTCGCCCTGGCTGTGGCAAAGGGCGCCCCAGTCCATCCGGGCATCCTGGCGCCGGCTCTCTCCAGCCTTGAACAGGAACTAGCTGTTTGGGAAGCCTGCTACTTCCGGGACCACCCAGCTCGGGCCAGGGGGGCTGGGGTGACCTCCAGCTGTGGGGGGAGGGGCAGCCTCAGCTTCAGGCACTAAGGACGCCTCTTCCCTTCCTTTCTGAGATTCCTTCCCTCCAGACGCTGGGGTGTGATTTCCTTCCTGGACTGCCCCGGGTGGGCTGGGCCCGCCCAAACCCTGGAGGGGAAAACGTGGCTGCTTGTGTTCACACCCTCCGTGGCTCCCACTGCCCCCTGCACCCCCGCGTCACACCGACGTCCCCAGTCCTGCGTGCCAGGACAGCGGCATCACAGCCATTTTGCTTCAACCCAGGTCCCCCTGACAGAGGTCATTGAGCCCCTGGACTTCGAGGACGTGCTCCTCAGCCGGCCCCCAGATGCCGAGCCGGGGCCCCTCAGGGACCTGGTGGAATTCCCAGCTGACGACTTGGAGCTGGTGCTGCAGCCCCGGGAGTGCAGGACCGTCAAGCCTGGGGTCCCCGAGGACGGGTGCGTCGCCTCGCGCTGTCCCCCCTGCAGCCTGCCTCCCAGAACCACAGGCTTGGGTTCCACTCTGGCCAGGCCATGTGGCCTGGGACAAGTGGTCCTCTCACTCCGAGTGCCCTCCCTTGTCTGCAGCTCTGAAAAAGGCCGGCACAGGCCCGGCCCACCCGGCCATGGCCGCGGCTTGGCCTGCTTACCCGCTTGTATCTTGGTGCAGGATGGACGCCCAGGCCAGGGCTGCGGTGGAGATGTACACAGAGGACTGGGTCATCGTGCACAGGAGGTGGGTCTGATGGGGGCAGAGGCTGGGTGTGGCCCACACCTGGCATCTCAGCACTCTGGGAGGCTGAGGCAGGAGGATCACAAGTTCCAGCACAGCCTGGGCAACTAGCTAAGCAAGACCCAGTGCCAACAAAGAACAAGGGCTGCGGACGGAGCCCAGAGCGAAGGCCCTGCCTCTGCAGGTACCAGCACCTGAGCCCAGCGTACAGCCCCACCACCGCCGACACCCAGCGGGAGCGGCAGAAGGGTCTCGGCTGCCAGATCTTCGAGCAGGACACCTCCGGGGACGAGAGGTCCGGGCCTGAGGACGCGGTGAGGCACCCCCGGCCAGGGTCACCCGGGGGTGCGGGTGTTGGGAATGACTAGCTGAGACAAACGGCATCCCGTCAACACCAAGACTGGAGTGAAGGATGGAGCCAAGGCTTGGGGGTCGTTCAGGTCGGCCTTCATCCGAGGCCAGTGATGGCCATGGGGAGGGGACGTCTCCCATCCCCTGGCAACAATCGGCAAAGTCCCAGGGAAGGTTATCAATGGTGCAGCCTAAGAAGGTGTGCCCTGATTGGCTGGATTGGGTCACGTGATACCAGAAGGCGGGCAGAGTGGCCTCAATAGAGGGTGACAATGGCTGGGTCTGTGTGGTTCACTGTAGTCCTCTATTCCCTGCTGAGGAAACCCAGGTCGTGAGTTTGATTCCAGCCTGGCTACAAACGTAGCCTAAAGTACGCGGCAAAACCTTGTCTCGGAGAACAAAATAAAAGCGAGTTGTTCCGTAGACAGAAGCTCCTGGAAGAGAGCCCCCAAAGCCTTAGGGAGATGCACGCGGGGACGGTTCCCCGCCCGGGGGTCCAGGGTACATCCAGCCAGTGCTCAGTGTCTGCACGGTCTCCAGGGCCAGGACGATTCCCGGCGCTGCTCGGGCTCCCCCGACGACACCCCGCGGAGCAGCGGCGCCTCTGGCATCTTCGACCTGAGGAACCTGGCAGCTGACTCGCTGCTCCCCTCGCTGCTGGAGCGCGCGGCCCCCGAAGACGTGGACCGGCGCAATGAGGCCCTGCGGCGGCAGAGCCGGCCCCGCGCGCTGCTCACGCTCTACCCTGCGCCGGACGAGGTTCGTGGGGGGGTGGCCGGGGGCCCTGGCCTCCTGTGTACTTCCTGTGTGGTCTTGTGTTAAGTCGCTCTGGGACACCAGCTGTCTACCCTTGTACCTGTGCAACCTGCAGTCATCGGTTCAGGGGAACTAGGGGCCAACTCACGGCTGCTCTACCACTGAGCTAAACGTCACGACCTGTTTTATTTTATTTACCTAAAGAGACCGGGTCTCTCTATGCAGCTTAAACTGGCCTTGAACTCACTATGTATCCAGGCTGCCTTTGAGCTGGGGCAATCTTCCTGCCTCAGCCTCCTGAGTGTTGTGCATCACTGCATCTGGCTCAACTAATTCTTGCTGTGTGCCTACCATATATTTAGCCAATCAGCTGGTATACATTGAGCATTTGCCATACATGCCTATACTTATTCAACCAACACTGACTTGACAATGTGTGTTTTATGTTTTTATTTATTTATTGAGTCCTTACAATATAGTTCTGCATTTATGCAGTCAGTATTTGTTGAATACTAGTACTGTGTGCCATGACTTACCTAAGGTCACATCTTAATTAACCCATACTAATTGAAAATATCAGGAGTGGACCAGGGAGTTAGCTTAGTGGTTCCGGCGCCTGTCTTGCAAGCTCAAGGACCCAGGTTCGATCCCTGGTGACCACATACAATACTGGGAGTGGAGACTCACACCCAGCAGCAATCTACCACATAGCACACTGCCGGGCGTGGTGGCTCACGCCTGTAATCCCAGCACTCGGGAGTCAGAGGTAGTAGGATTGCTGTGATGTGAGTCTGAGGCTGAGCTCAGGGCCAGCCTGAACTACAAAGCGCGACCCTGTCTCAAAAAAAAAAAGAAAGAAAAGAAAAGAAAATAGCAAGAGATACAAATGCATTTAGCTGGGCGTGGTGGTGATGCATGCCTGTTATCTCAGCACTTGAGAGGCTGAAGCAGGAGGATTGCTGTGAATTCCAGGCCCGCCTGGACTGCATAGTGAGTTGAAGGCCAGCCTAGATTGTATGGCAATACCCTACTGCACATCATACTTAGCCTAGCCTACCTTTTTGGGGGTGTGCAGTTTGAGGCAGGTTCTCACTATGTAGTTCAAGCTGGAAGTCAGTCTGTATCCCAGGCTGGCCTTGAACTCATGGGGATCCCCCTGGCTGAGCCTATACAGTTGACACTGGGGACACAGCCACAGTAAGAGACCCAGTGGCCGCCTTCAAAGTAGGCCAGAGATCCCACCTTTGCTAGGAAATTGGAGTCTGGACGGAGCAGTCCTATCATGGGGGCCAGCAGTGGTAGTCACCCTCGTGCAGCCCTCCACGTCCAGCCAGTGGCCCATCCGGCGGGGTTCCCAGCTGGACCGCGGGGTCGAGGAGGACTTCTGCAGGAAATGACCGCTATGCTGAGCCCTGACGCGTGGGCAGGCCTTGGCCGGCAGGAGGAAAAGAGAAGAGGAGGGGTCCTCCGGGTGGGTGAACCCCCTGTACAGGGCTCGGAGGCCGGGTAGACTGGACAGCGTGGGTGGAGCTGGGCCCGGGCCTGGTGCTCCGGACCCTGAGGCCCTGCTGTCCCTGGCTCTCTGCAGGATGAGGCTGTGGAACGCTGCAGCCGCCCGGAGCCGCCCCGGGAGCACTTTGGACAGAGGATCCTGGTCAAGTGTCTGTCGCTCAAGTGAGTCCCCTGGGGTCCCAGTGTAGGTAGGTGCTTTGAGAGCCCCTGAACCCTGCGAAGTCACCCACAGACTTTCATTTATGTATTTATGTTTGGATTTTTGAAGCAGGACCTCTATGTAGTTAAGGCTAGCCCTGAAATCACGATGTAGCCCGAGCTGGCCTCAGATTTAGGCAGATCTTCCTGCCTCATCCCCCTGAGTGCTGGTATTAGGGACGTGAGGCCTGATAGTCGCCCTATCTTTGTTACTTTAAGCTGCCAGTCCATGCGCCCATTGAGCACCCCTCTGCGCTCAGCCCCTCTCCTGTGTAATTCATCTTCACAGCCTTGTGAAGTAGGTACCAGTGGGGAGACTGAGGCACGCATGGCGATACCACTGTGCCCAAGATCATAGGACTGAGGAAGTCGGCGCTGGCACTCCCCTGGCCCAGAGCTGGGACAGAAGTCCTGGCTCCCAGCCACCTAAGGCCCCTTCCACACCGCCCCCCGGGAGGGAGGGCAGGCGCGTGGGAACAGAGCTGAACAGGATGTGGACTTGGAAGCCTGCCTGGCTGTGCTCCTGCCACCCCCAGCTCCTGTCTGCATCACGGCAGGAAAGGGAGGGTCCACTCTGGCCTGAGGCCTGGATGGGCCTCCCACCTTTCAGCCAGATGTTAAGAGCCAGCTCTGAACTCCTTTAGTCATTCAACAAACACCTGGTAACTAGAACACAGAACCATGCTATGACCACACAGTCCCTGGTGAGCAATGTGTAGAGAGTCTTAGGGCTCAGACTGAGGGGCAGAGGAGCAGGGGGAACAGAGCTAAGGGGTACACTTCTTCCCAAGAGGGGTGGGAGACAGGGAAAAACTTGAGTGCTTAAAATCTAGTCTCAGTTTCTCCTTTTGCCAAATGAGATGCACCTTCCCATCAGGCCCTTTCATGGTGGTCCTGTGTGACCGAGGGGCACCCGGACACCCCCCCACGTCTCGTCTGGGGCTGGGGGAGCACGTGATGTGGACAGTCACAGTGTCAGGGAGATGCCCCCCACTTATCTGCAGGTTTGAAATAGAAATCGAACCCATCTTTGGGATCCTGGCCCTGTACGATGTGCGGGAGAAAAAGAAGGTGGGTTCCTCCTTCTCCCCTTCCTCCTCCTCCGGGTGGGCAGGCGGTGGGCTTCCTGGAGGCGGTGACCTGCTGTTCCTGTGTCTGCAGATTTCAGAGAATTTCTACTTTGACCTCAACTCAGACCCCATGAAGGGGCTGCTTCGGGCGCACGGCACCCACCCAGCCATCTCCACCCTGGCCCGCTCTGCCATCTTCTCTGTGACCTACCCCTCGCCCGACATCTTCTTGGTTATCAAGGTGCTCTCTGGGGACAGGAAGGGGGGGTAACGGTGAGCGCCAGGCGCATCACCAAGCAGAGGAGCGCCAGGGAAGTCCTGAGTCAGCCTAAGCGGGGAGGAACCCTGGGGGGCTCCCATGGGGAGACAAGAAGTGAGCTACGCCCCCCCAGTCTGCAGCCCAGACACGCGCAGCCCCCCGGGCTGAAGGGGTGTGGGCTGGGGCTTGCTGATGGGTGACAGCCCCTCCCGCACTGCAGCTGGAAAAGGTGCTCCAGCAAGGGGACATCGGCGAGTGCTGCGAGCCTTACATGGTGATGAAGGAGGCGGACACGGCCAAGGTGCACGAGGAAGGTGGACTGGGCCGGAGGGCAGGTGCCCAGGGGACTTGACTTCTAGGGTGCTGAGCTGGTCGGGATGGGGTCTCCCCCAGAACAAAGAGAAGCTGGAGAGGCTGCGCCTGGCAGCCGAGCAGTTCTGCACCCGCCTGGGCCGCTACCGCATGCCCTTCGCTTGGACCGCAGTGCACCTGGCCAACATCGTGAGCAGCGCGGGGCAGCCGGACCGGGACTCCGACTCCGAAGGCGGTGAGTGGGCGGGGCTGCCGGGGAAGGAAAGCAGGACAGGGGCGGAGCTACCTGGGGTGGGGTAAGGTGGGGCTACCCAGTAG
Source organism: Petromus typicus (assembly GCA_004026965.1). Lineage (NCBI taxonomy): Eukaryota > Metazoa > Chordata > Mammalia > Rodentia > Petromuridae > Petromus > Petromus typicus. The sequence continues at coordinate 22,103 of PVIR01013243.1, forward strand.
GGGAGAGGGAGGGGCGGGGTTACTGTGGACGGGGAGCGTGATTGGGCAACACTGCCTGGGAGGGTGGGAGGGGCTACGCCGTGGAGGCGGGGCCTGGCGGGAGGCGGACCCTCTCCTGGCCCGGGCGGTATCGGCCTGAGCCGCGAGGCTTTCTTCCTTCCCTGTCTGTCTCATCGCCTCCCTCCGTGACCATGGTCCCCAGAGCGCCGACCGGCCTGGAGCGAGCGTCGCCGTCGGGGGCCCCAGGACCGAGCCAGTGGCGGGGAAGATGCCTGCAACTTCTCTGGCTTCCGCCCGGCCACGCTAACTGTGACCAACTTCTTCAAGCAGGTGCGAGGCTGGTGGGAAGAGGTCAGGGCCGGCCCCCACCCTTGTGGCCGCGCGATCCTGGGGACTTTTGACGCCCTTGGCTGGTCCTGGCTCACAGGGACCTGTCCCTGCAGGAGGCTGAACGGCTCAGCGACGAGGACCTCTTCAAATTCCTGGCGGACATGCGGCGCCCGTCCTCCCTGCTCCGGCGCCTGCGGCCTGTGACCGGTCGGTGGTACCCGCCGTAAACGAGCGGTCTCGTTCTCTTGCGGACACTCAGGCCCGCGCTGAGTGCCTGCTGTGACAGGCACCGGGGACCCACCCGTGACGACCCCGAGCTCAGTCTGGAAGTTCAGTGGGTCCCGCAGAGGAAAAGTAGAATACATAGGACACATAAGAGTTCCAGTGGGGAGCCTGGGGCAGGCCCGTGAGGCCTGAGAACAGAGCGGTTGGCTGTGACGTGGGCAACGCATGGGGGGGCGCGTCCTTTTCTCTCGTTTTCGGGGAACGGGGCATTGAGCCCAGGCCTTTGCACCAAGCCACCCATCTTCAGGTCAGGTCCCATCCAGCTCTTTCTCTCCTTATTCTTTGGCTTTTTCAAGACACGGCCTCAGTATGTAGCCCAGCCCGGCCCGGACCTCAGTGACCCTTCTGCCTCAGCCTCTCAGTGCTGGGATGACAGGGCTACACCACCACACTCGGCTCACCTTTTATTTGGATCATTTATATTTTGAGGCAGGGTCTTACTAAGTTGCCCAAAGTGGGCTTGAACTTTGATCCCCACCCCAGCCTCCCCCAGTTCCGGGATGACAGGCGCGTGCCACCATCTCCCCTTGACTTGTGCCTTTTGACCCTGAAGGACAGAGCCATGCTCCGAGCCCGGGGCCCCTGTCCAGGAGGCTCTCGGACAGGTGCCAGCTGGCTCTCCTCCGCAGCTCAGCTGAAGATCGACATTTCTCCGGCCCCCGAGAATCCCCACTTCTGCCTGAGCCCTGAGTTGCTTCATGTCAAGCCCTACCCTGACCCCAGGGGCCGACCTACCAAGGAGATCCTGGAGTTCCCCGCCCGCGAGGTCTACGCCCCGCACACCTGCTATAGGTACAGCCCTGTGAGGTCCCCTCGGGCACAGATGTGGGCAGCACGGGTAAGATGCACTGGTGTGCTTTGATGCGATGTGCAGGAGTGTGCCTCCTCCTCCCTCCTCACGGGCTGCGCCTCTGCCTGTGCCTCTGCCCTGTGGCAGCACCGGAACTAGGGTCCCTGGCCAACCCCAGCAGACAGGCAGCTCCGCCTGGGCAGCGCCGTGTGGCATATAGACGTGTTCCTTGCCGCGTGACTGGTCCTCTGGTCCACGCAGATGGGCTCAGGCCGGGAGCGCCGCCGTGTGCAGTCTGGGGAGGGACATGCGACTCCGTAAGTCCGCACTAGGGCACCCATTGCAGCTGCCCCGCACAGCACCCTCCAGGTGTCCGGTGCACCCGGCCCCTGACTCACCGCTGGATCTGTTGCAGCCATCGCTGCTGCGCAGCCATCTCCCGCTGTTGGCGGTGCGTGTGACCCGCAAGGACCCAGATGAGATGGCTCTGCTTGTCAGCGTAAGCCTGCGGGACAGGAGGAAGTTAGCGGAAGCCCCGTCGTCTCCTGTGCGTTGCCCTGCCCAGGCCCCCTACTGAGGCTCTCGGGCCTCAGTTGCTGTATCTTGAAAATGAGTCTGAGATAGGACTTGCTTTATGGAGTTATGAGCATGTGGCTTATTCAAGGGCATCCAACAGTGCTGAGTAATTATGTGTGGCCAAGGCAGGGCTCTGGATACTCTGGTAATAAGCACTGACTGATTTATTTATTGTGCCAGAAACTGAACTCAGGGACTTGTGCTTCGCAGGCAGACACCACACCGCCGAGCTACATTCCCAGCCTTGTTTTTGTTTTTCGGGACAAGGTTGTGCTATGTAGTTCAGGCTCACCCTGAACTCATTATGGAACCTAGCCTGGCTTTGAATACACAGTGATCCTCCTGCCCCAGCCTCCCGAGGGCAGCAATGATAGACACGTGCCGCCCCCCAAATTATTATTTTTTTTATTTTTATTTTTATTTTTTTAGGTTTTTTGAGACAGGGTCTCGCTTTGTGGTTCAGGCTGGCCCTGAGCTCAGCCTCAAACTCACATCACAATCCTCCTGCCTCTGCCTCCCGAGTGCTGGGATGACAGGTGTGAGCCACCACGCCCGGCACTGTGGTATGTGGTACTGGTTGCTGCTGGGTGTGGGTCCCAGTATTGTTATGTGGTTACCGGGGAATCGAACCTGGGCCCTTGCGCTTGTAAGACAGGCGCCGGAACCACTGAGCTAACTCCCCAGCCCCCCCCCCCAAATTATTTTTAAAATACTTATTAGCTTGGTGTGGTGTCTCCGGCCTATAATCCCAGCTGTAGCATTTATTGAAGCCAGGCAGAGTGGTGCATGCCTATCATCATAGCACTCTGGGAGGCTGAGGCAGGAAGATCACAAGTTCAAGCCCAACCTGATTCATTCCTAGGTTTGATCTTCAGTAAATATACCCCCCAAATTTTTTTAAAAGTACTTCTTAGGTTGGTGTGGTGGCTCCAGTCTATAATCCCAGCACTTGGAAGGCAGAGGCAGGAGGATTGCCTTGAGTTCAAGACTAGCCTGGGCTACCTAGTGAGCTCAAGAGCAGCATGAGCTACAAAGCGAGACCCCGTCTCCAAAGCCATGTACCATGTGCTTCCCACTGTATGGAGTCCCTGGCTCTGCTGTGAAATATCAGCCGTTGCCCTTATTTGAAAATGGGGAGACTAAGTTTCAGAACAGGCTCGTGCCCAGGGTCACGATGAGTAGAGGTCATAGGGCTCAAGGTGCTGACCAGGAATCGGGGCTCAACCCTCCCAGGGCTAGGCGTCCCTTACCTTTAAGGTCTCAAGTTCGTGGTGGGCACGGCCCAGCCTGACATCTCTCAACTGGCCGTCCAGGCGCTGTACACGGTCCCGCAGCACCTGCTGGGCCTGGGCCACCTTCACCAGCTCCTGGGCCGTGGCCTCCGCCTGCCGCTGCAGAGTGTCTTGGTCCATCTGCTTGGTAGATGGGAGGCCGTGAGGGGGACCGCCAGCTCTTTCTCTGCCTGGTTTTATTACTGAAAGCCTTGCATCTTGGGAACGTCTATACTGGGCAGCCCAGGACACCTGGACACCCTAAGCATTAACTGCTGTCTAGCCTCCCACCCCCCCTGCAGCGTCCCAGCCGCAGTGCCCACCTGTATTCCCTGCAAGTCTGTGCGGAGTTCCTGAGTTGCATTCCGGCCTTGGCTGACTTGTACTCCCAGGAGCTTCAGTGCGTGGCCATAGAGCCCCAGGCTGCGCCTGGCCTCCGTCAGCCGCTGCTCGGTGCTTCTGTGCACGCTGTTGAGGCCCTGGCCCAGCTGGAGGGTGCCGTGGAAGAGTAAGGTCAGGTCTTCATACTGTGCCGGCTCTGGGCTAGCTGCAGGGGCCGCTGGTGTCGGCCGGGCCACGGTGGCCAGGACCCACAGGAGGCACAGAGCGAACGTGGGCATGGCTGAAGGTTTGCAGCTGTGGTCACCGTGCTGCTGCCACCGCCTTTTATGTCTCCTGCAACTACTTACCCCAGTCAATCGTTAACTGGCCGCGCAGCTGCCCCGTGTTGTGCAAGGCCTGGCAGGGGGTCATGGTTGCATCAGGCAGATGTCCGGCTGGGCCACACTGGGATCATGCTGGACAGGGCACAGGGCCAGCTGAGTGGGAGCCACAGGGAGAGGACAGGCCCAGGCCACTGCTGGAACATCCTGGGGGTCCCCATGCTGAGTTTTGGGCCCCCCCCATACACAGGCAGAGAAAGTCACAGTCTACAACAGGGTAGACTAGTATATGCCTGTAATACAAGCACATGGGAGGCTGAGGCAGGAGGATGTCAAGTTTGAGCCCAGCGTGGGCTACACAGCAAGATCCTGGGACAAATGATGGTGATGTTAACAGTGTTCTATGAGCACCAGAGGTTCGTGCAGGGTTGTTCCAGATATGTGTCTACTGTCCAGGGTAGAGGTACCCTTCTTATGAAATGGCATGTGATGCAGAGGTCTTTATTGGCCTGCATGTGCCTGGGAGACAAGGAGTAGGTGACAGAGTCCTCTGAGAAGTGACACGGCCTGACTCCATGAGCAGAGAAATGGTGTATGCTAACTGCCACTCAGGATGACAGGGGAGCATGTGCCTCGGTTTCCCTTCCGGTGCAGCGGGGTTGCTGTGAGGCCCCCACCCAGCCTGCTCTCGAGGTACAGGAATGATTTCACAATGAGTGCTTGCAGCCTGGCACGCAGGAAGTGCCACACGAGTGTTTGGCGCAGTGATTGTTGCTATGACTGTCTGCTACCCTTGGCATTGTTTGGCCGGAAGGCCTGTTGTTCCCGAGGTACAGGTGGGGAAACCAAGGCCCAGAGGGAAGTCAGGTCTTCTACAGAGGAGGGAGGCAGGACTGTTTTCCCCTTGGGGAGGGAAACATTTGGGCCCGAGGTGCCAGTCAGTGTGGCAGGGGTCAGGCAAGACCGCTGACCAGCTGGCCACCATCTTGGAGCTGCGGCCCAAGTGCCCATCAGAGGTCCCGGCTGTCCCCCGCACTCTGCAATCTGACCTCCGGCCCAGTTCCCGGAAGGGTACCACCCTGCCCTCAGCACCCCAGCCTGTGACGCGGTGTCCCCAGCCCGTGACGCGGTGTCCCCAGCCCAGCTCGTCTTGGCTGCCTGGCCTCCAGTGGCCCTGATGCCACCTCCCCTGCCCTGCAGGAACCTGCTCTACGTGTACCCGCACAGCCTCAACTTCAGCAGCCGTCAGGGCTCCGTGCGCAACCTTGCCGTTCGGATCCAGTACATGGCGGGCGAGGACCCCGGCCAGGCCCTGCCGGTCAGTGGCTGCGCCCTGTGGGGAGCAGCTGGGTGTGGTGTCCCCATGGAGTCCTTCACCTTCCCACCCCCCAGGTCATCTTCGGCAAGTCCAGCTGCAGCGAATTCACCCGCGAGGCCTTCACCCCTGTTGTCTACCATAACAAGTAGGTAGGGAGGAAGCGCGTCACTGATGTCCGCGCAGAAGGTGGGGGTAGGGCGCTGGGGACTGAGCGGGTCACCGTGCTGAGCACAGGGCCGTGCGCACACCCAGCACAGCATCCCTGGGACCCAGGGAGGCTCTGGGGTGCTAATGGGGAAGTCGAGGCTCAGACGGGCACAGCGGAGGGGCTGGGGCAGCCAACATGGATCCGATTCCCAGCCCAGTCCCCACCTGGGTCCCACCAGGTCCCCCGAATTCTATGAGGAATTCAAGCTGCGGCTCCCAGCATGTGTGACAGAGAACCACCACCTGCTCTTCACCATCTACCACGTCAGCTGCCAGCCCCGGCCAGGCACGGCCCTGGAGACGCCCGTGGGCTTCACTGTGAGCCTCCCCCCTCCCCCCCGTCCCCTAACGGCCTGCGCGGCTCGGAGCTGACGCTGGCCTCTCCCCAGTGGATCCCACTGCTCCAGCACGGCCACCTGAGGACTGGGCCCTTCTGCCTCCCCGTCTCGGTGGACCCGCCCCCGCCAAGCTACTCTGTGCTCACGCCCGAGGTACATGTGACCCCCACTGCTGACCGCCCCCGCCACACCCCTGGGAGATGGGACCCACGGTCCCTCAGCACCCTGCACGCGCGTCACCCCTGCGTGGATGCCTCTGTGTCTCATTGTCCCCGTGCCCGGCCTGCCCCTCCATCGCCGCCCTCTGCATTCCTGCTCTGTCACTAAGGTCTCTCGTCTCCTGCCTCTGCACTGTCCCTCCTTCTCGGCCACTGCCTTCCAAGAGTAGCCCAAGGCGGTGGCACACGCCTGTGCTCCAGCACTGTGGCTGGCTGAACCAAGAAAATTGCAAGTTCAAACCCACTTGACCCTATCTCAGAATAACTTTTTTCTTGGTATTTTGAAACAAGGTCTCATTATGTAGTTCAGGCTGCCCTTGAGTTCACCATGTAGCCCAGTGGTCTCAAAGTTGAGGTGAACCTCCTGCCTCAGCCTCCCAAGTACTGGTCAGAAGAAAGTGGGGAAGAGGCTAGAGATGTGGTTCAGTGCAGAGGCCCCGGTTTAGTCTCCAGTACCGCACACACACAGCTGCGTTTCCAGGACCCACAGCAGCTTCCCCGCCCTGCCCCCCCGCCGTCACCAGCACCTGGGGTCACAGCCTCCCCATTATGATAGTCTGGATTCCTCTCTTTCCCAGTGAACCCGTCTCCATTCTCTGTGCCCCCGTGAGCACGTGCTCTCCAGTGTGCCCCGCAGTCCCCCTTAGCCCGCTGGGATTGGGCTCGGGCGGGAGCCTGGCTGCTGTCAGAACTGGGCCCCAGTGTTGCAATGGCCAGGCGGTGGTGGCCTGACCCGATGGGGAGGGGTGGCCAGTGCTCACCCTATGCCTCCTCCCCCAGGTGGCGCTACCGGGCATGCGCTGGGTGGATGGCCACAAGGGCGTGTTCAGTGTGGAGCTCGCAGCTGCGTCCTCTGTGCACCCCCAGGTACAGGTGGGGTGGGCCCCGCGATTGGGCAACAGTGGCCGCCGGCCAGGGAGGTCTTGGCCTGGGTCGGTGGACGTGACTCTGATTAGCTGGACTAGAAACTGCTGGCTCAGGGTGGCCTGCAGCAGGAGCTCCGCCTGATGCGCCACGCCTCCCCCAGGACCCCTACCTGGACAGGTTCTTCACGCTGGTGCACGTCCTGGAGGAGGGGGCCTTCCCGCTCCGGCTCAAGGACACTGTGCTGAATGAGGGCACCGTGGAGCAGGAGCTCCGTGCCAGCCTTGCGGCCTTGCGCCTGGCCAGCCCTGAGCCCCTGGTGGCCTTCTCCCACCACGTGCTGGACAGACTCATGCATCTGGTTGTGCGGCCCCCAATCATCGGCGGCCAGATGGGTGAGCCAGCCTGGCCTCGGCCTCCAGTGTCCCCTCTGGAAAGTGATCCTGAGTTCCCTCCTGTATTTTTCCTGCCTCAGTTTCCCTGTGTGAAAAATGCCACCCCCGAGTGTCTGTCTCAGACCATGTCCTCTAAGACCCCAGAGTGGTCACTCGAGGCCTTGAACCCTAATGTCTCTTCCTCTGAGGATGAGGGGAAGGCAAGAGGCACTGGGCCCTGAAACCTGACCTCCGCTCTGCCCGACAGTGAACTTCGGCCGTGGGGCCTTTGAAGCAATGGCCCATGTAGTCAGCCTCGTCCACCGGAGCCTGGAGGTGGCCCAGGATGCCCGTGGTCAGTGCCCGGTGCTGGCTGCCTATGTCCACTACGCCTTCCGCCTCCCTGGGGTTGAGCCGATCCCCACAGGTGGTGAGTACTGGTGGGAAACCTTGGGGTACAGAGAACTAGAGAGAGTAGTGCATGCCAGGGGCTCTGCGGCTGCGCAGGACTGAGCAGTCTGCAGCCTGCGGGGGAGGCGGCGTCTCACCCCCTGCCCCCCAGGAGTGTGGTCTCTACAGCTGACTAGCTGCTTCAGCGCAGCTACGTTGTGGCTTGGAGCAGTGACTCGAGGGACGTTATTGTGGGGCTCTCAGCATGCCCCACGTGGCTGTCTGTGCCAGTTTTACAGGGAGGGACCTAGGGGTGCAGAGGAGCTCCATGACTGCAAGGACACTGGGGAGGGGCCGGGGTCAGAGAGCAGGGGCTGACGCTGTCCCCTCTGCCCGCAGGGGCCCCTGTGGGGATGACGCAGGCTGCCACGCTGTCCCGCGGCTCAGGCCGCCCCGCCAGCCTCTACCTGGCCCGTTCGAAGAGCATCAGCAGCAGCAACCCTGACCTGGCCGGGCCCCCCGGCTCGGTGGACGAGGAGGTCTCCCGCATCCTGGCCAGCAAGGTAGGCGGGGCCCTGGGACTGCGGCCTTGGTGGCCATGACCACCAGCCGGGCAGGTGGAGGCGCTCGCTGACGGGAGGCCAGAAGCAACAGAGGCTGCAGCGTCAGGGAGGAGGGCTGGGCGGCTGCTGGCGCTGCACTCCGTGACTGATGCCAGGCCTGGCGGCCTGGCGTGTTGAAAAGGTAGTGTGTGTGATGTAGGTCACACGCCTGCAGCGTGCGCATGCATTCTCAGAGCACGTGTGTGTCCTCCTGTGCACTGACATTCCACACGGACCCCTGTACATGCGTGGGCACCTTTCCTGAGGTTGAGTGTGGGAATGTCTGGGCGCACACCTGGCCTGGGCGGTGTCCCTCTCGGTGTCCCCGCTGTGTTCCTGGCCCTGCACCCGGACGCCACCCCATCTCATCTCCAGGGCGTCGATCGCTCGCACTCCTGGGTGAACTCTGCTTATGCTCCTGGAGGCAGCAAGGCTGTGCTGCGGCGGGCGCCCCCTCCCGGCGGGGCTGACCCCAGACAGGTGCCTTCCCTCCCTGGCCCTGCTCACGCATGACACCACCTCAGCATGGGCTCCGCACACCTTCCTGCCTGTGGCTGACTAACCCACAGGTCCGTCCAAAGCGGGCAGCGAAGCTTCCTGCCTTTGCCTCGGGCTGCCACAAAGCCACAGCCTCGAGGCAGACAGGAAACACGGGCAATGTGCAAATAACATGTAAACCGTGTTCATGTAAATCGCCTGTAACCTCACCGCCCGCTGGCCTGGCCCACTCCCATTAACCCACCCTGTTGTGGGCCTCCCAGCTGTGCCCTTGGCATAGGCAACCTGAGTGGCACCCAGGGTACAGCACTGCACCCCTGGGGTCCTCCAGCCCATTCGGCCCCTTCCTGGGTGTGGAAGGGGCTTTGCCTGCAGCAAACCTGGGCTTCAGTCCCGCTGGGCCACGGCCTCTCCCTGGGCCCTGGCCTTTGGTCACCCCCTCTGGGACTCCGTTCCCCACTTAGAAAGAAAATGAAGATCACGCTGCCTTCTCGGGCATGGAAACGACTCACGTCAGGTGCTCAGCCTGGGTCCTCAGCCCGGGTTTTATTGGAGGAACAGTTGTATGGCCAAGCCTCCTCTGAGCCGCCAGCTCGCTGGGGAAATAGACACACATTGGGCTACCTGTTGAGTCCATTGCATGGTGTCCAAATGCCCGGAGGGGCCAGCTGTGCAGCCCAGTGCCGAGTGCTTGCAGACATGCATGCCACCCTGGGTTCTGTCCCCACACTGCAGAAAGCCAGACAGGAAGAGGACAGGAGAGTTGCGTACACATCGGCACCAAGTCACAGGCGCCAGTGGCGGAGGGATGGGACCTGGGCCTCTCGCATGCTGAGCACGTGCTCTGCCTCTGAGCTGTACCTAGGCTCCTCCCCGCATTTTTAATGGCCCTGGCTGTAGCTTCGCCAGCTCCCCACAGCTCAGTGTGGCCTGGAGCAGGAAGCCGTGACGGGGCACCGAGGCAAGCCTTTATCCGGGCCCCCTCGGCCATAGGAGCTGGCAGGCCCTGGGCACGGAGAGCCGGACCACCGCCACCGGGCACCCACTTTCTGGCCAGTGGCCCCCCTGCCGGGCCAGTGAAGGGGGAAAGGACAGTGGAGCTCTAGCCCCGTACCCATTTCACAGGCTGGGCAGAGGCCTGGCGAGGCCGAGGTGAGGCTGGAGCAGGTTCAGGGTCTCATCACCATCTCATCTTCTGTCTTTATCTCTTTCCTTTTCTGCCTCCTGCAAGGTCTATGCTCTCCCCACTCTGCCTCTGTTCCCTCCACCCACACACACTCCTTACCATCGACAACGATGTCTGTTTTGTTTTGACTGGGTTTTTATGAGACAGGTGTTTATCTGATAGAGTCCAGGCTGGGTTCAGACTCACAGTGATCCTCCCGCCTCAGCCTACTGAGTGTTGAGGTAACAGGCGTGCACCACCCACCCGGCTATCTGCACTGATCTCATCTACTCCAGCCACATTCTCTGCCACTCACTTGCCCGCCAGCCTTTGTCACACCTCCGCCCGGCTTATCTCCTGCCCCTCACTGGGCCGCTTGTCTACATTCTCATGGTGACTTCCTGTTGTCCCCTGTTCATCATCTCATCCTGTGCCTCCCGCCACGGACACACCCTCCCCTTCAAGAACACATCCGGTGCCGGCTTCTCCCCATCACAGTTGTCTCTGCCCGGTGCTCCCAGCCACCCCGGCCACCCCTGTGGTCCTCTCCCCCACCCCACCCCCGCGTCCCGTCCCATCTGCCTTCGCTGCCGCTCATGGCACCTGCTTGTCACCCGTTTTCTGTTGCTGTCACAAAATACCCGAGAAGGGACCATTCATCCACACTAGGAGTCAGCTGGGCGTGTCGGCGAGCCCCTGTTGTCCCAGCAGTCTGGGAGGCTGAGACGGGAGGATCAGAAACTCGGCCCGTGCTGGGCCACTGAGCAAGCCCGTCTGAAGACAGAAGGGCTGCGGACATCAATCAGTGCAAAGGCCCCGGGTGCTGTCACCAGTGCCACGCAGAGAAAGCAACACGGTAGCACACCTGACCTGTGGTGGAGGCTGGAAAGCCACGGGTATGGCACCATGTGGCAGGAGCCTTCTTGGCCTCTTCTGACGGTGACATGTTGTCTTAGCAAGGTGCCCGCTCAGCCCCATGCCCCCGTGAGAGTTCTCGTGACCTCTGGTCCTGCTCACCCAGAGGTCCCACCTCCATACTGTTGGCACCTGGTCTTGGGGGCAGGTTGGCAGCACACAAAGGCTTTGAGGACAGATGGCTGCAGCGCACAGCCATGCAGAAGCAGTTCTTCCCTGGTCAGGTCCGGCCCTCCTCTCCATCCGTCCGCCCGGCTCACCCGCCCTCCCCTCACGCTGGCCACCAGCCCGTGTCTCCCCCTCTCCCGCAAATCCATCCGAGGCCACCGACCGCAGCTCTAGCCGAGTCTCTTCCTACCTTGAGGGCTCCTCTGCCCCACTGGCCACCCAGCCAAGATCCACTGCCCAGAAGTTAGCGAGAGGGACAGGTGGAGACTCCCAATTTTTCCCTGGAGCCACCAAAGGGACACAGAGCTCCTGGCCCGTGCAGAGCCTGAGCAGGGCGTGGGCACCCAACTCCTGCTGTCCTTGTCCTGCATGGCCTCCCGCTGCTTCCCCCAGCCCTTGGCTGCGTCGTCCCTGCTGTCCCCTCCCGAGCACGCGCGCAGGGTGCAGGGCGCACCGTGCCCTCGGTGACCCTTCGCCCTGCCTGCAGCTGCTGCACGAGGAGCTGGCTCTGCAGTGGGTGGTCAGCGGCAGTGTTGTGCGCGAGGCCGTGCTGCAGCACGCCTGGTTCTTCTTCCAGCTCATGGTAAGACCCTCTCCTCCCTGCCTAGCAGCAGGGACCCCCAGGGGGACCCTCCAGGTAAACCTCGAGGTTATAGCTACTAGAGATGAGGGGTAACCAGGTGTAGTGACACACACCTGTGATCCCAACACTTGGGAGGCTGAGGCAGGAAGGATGGGCGTCGAGATGAGTCTGAGGCTGTCTAAAAGTAAAGTGAGGGGCATTTCAGGAAGTGTCCTCCTAAAGAGAGGCCCCTTGAAACTCCCTGAGGACAGAGGACCCTTCCTTTCCCGGAGAGACCTCTGCCCAGAAAAGGGACCTCCCACACCAGAAAGATGTCCCCACACAGAGGGATCAGGCTTGAGACCAGTCAGGGATCTTTTAAATTTAAGGCCTCAGGGGCCGGGGATTTAGCTCAGTGGTTCACCTGTCTTGCAAGTACAGGGACCCAGGTTCCATCCTCAGAAACCACACATAATACTGGGCGTGGAGACTCACGCCCAGCAGCAATCATTACCACGTACCACAATGCTGGGCGTGGTGGTTCACGCCTGTCATCCCAGCACTCGGGAGGCAGAGGCAGGAGGATTGCTGTGATGTGAGTTGGAGGCTGAGCTCAGGGCCAGCCTGAACCACTAAGCGAGACCCTGTCTCAAAAAAATTAAAAAATTTTAAAAAATAAATTTAAGACCTCAGGCTCCAACCTGTGCCTCCCACATCTTGTGTAAGCTCCTCCCACTGGGTGTGGTCATTCCCATTGCGGAGAACCCAGGGAGGATGTGCAGTGCAGGATTTCCTCAAGCCCCACCCACGTACAAAAGCCCCACCCACAGGTCTCGGGCTTCACCCCCAACCTGCAGCTTTGGGGCTCAGGACCTCATGGCCTTAGTCCGTACCCCTCAAGCCCAGCCCACAAACCGTTGCCCCGCCCACAGGTGAAGAGCATGGCGCTGCACCTGCTGCTGAACCAGCGGCTGGATACGACCCGCAAGCTGCGCTTCCCTGGGCGCTTCCTGGATGACATCGTGGCCCTCGTGGGGTCTGTGGGCCTGGAGGTCATGACCCGTGTCTACAAGGTGAGGGACTTAGGGCCTCAGTGACGGAGCGGCCTCCTGTTGGCGCAGGTCCTGCCCAGCTCCGCCCCACACCAGTAGACCGTCTGGCTCAGCAGTCTGCTCCTGAGCTCCCCGGGGCGTACACAGCTCGCTGTGGGCTCAGAGACTAGTGAACAGCAGACCAAAACCCTTGTCCTGCTGGAGCCGGCTGTCAGTAGGAGACTTGAATTGAGGGGGTGGGAGAAACAGTGTGGGCAGTGCCTGGGGGAAGAGGTACCCCACGTGCAAAGGCCCTGAGGCAGTGGGGAGGCAGCTGTGTGGCAGGAGTGGGGGACAGAGGGGAGAGTCGAAGTGGATGAAAGCTAGGAGGTCACTGGGCAGATGCACCAGCCGATAGCAGGTGAGCACAGGCAGATGTATGACACATCATGTTGCTATAACGAGGATTATTCCAGCCCAGGGTTACCAGTTCCAATCCACGCAGGGGTCAAAGGGACAAAAATGCTCATAATAATCGCATGGGCCAGGCATGATGGTGCACTCCTGGAGTTGCAGCTCTCTGGGAAGCTGAGGCAGGAAGAATGCAAGCCCAAGCCCAGCCTGGGTAACTGAGCAGTCTAATGATTTCCTGCCTCTAAATGAAAAATAAGGGCTGGGGGTGTCATTCAGGGTGCGATCTCCAGTACTGCCCCCCAAAATCGTACGGAAGAGTTATGGAGCACTTACTGTGTTCCCAGATGCTTCAGAGAGATTGTATTCTTAAGTTCTCGAAGTCACCCCTGCAGTCGGTGATAACCTTCTGCTGATGGGGAAACCCCCCGAGAATGAATGGCCGGATGCGCGGAGCTTTGTCCTTCTCTGCAGCCTTGGTTGGGAGAAGTGGCTTCCATCTCGGGACAGGCGCTCCAGCCCACAAAACCCTGAGGGAGTGTGTCCCTGCTCCTCTGGTTTTTAAGAAGCGGGACTCCAGAGCTCGGTGGAAAGTTTCCAGATTTTTGAAATGCCGTGCTGGCCTCACCAGGCCAGCCCAGCCCTTGCGCAATCCACTGGGGCCCCGGGCTCCCAGCTGGTCTCTGAGGACCCGGCTCTGTGCGCTGGAGCCTTCCAGGGTGGCGGGCAGCCTCAGACAGCGCTGCAGGCAGGGACGGTGCTCCCAGGTGCTGTGGTGTCACCATGGCGACCGCGGCAGACCCGCTGTCCAGGCAGCTTTTGTTTTGTCTCTCTCGAGGCCAGGGAAGCTCCTTAGTGAACCTGAGGATGGACACGGCCACTAGCCAGGCTCAGGGACACAGCGGCCTCCTCTCCGGCCCCCACGCCTGCCCCTGGGCTTTGTGCTGCCTGTCCCCTCCGCTCGAGATGCCTTTCCCCGCCTCGCTTTCTCTTGCTTTGGGGGTCTCTTGAAACATTCCCACCCCAGCCTTTCCCGGCCATCCTGTTGTCTTTGAAACACACAGTATTGGCTTTCTTTTTCTTTTCTTCTTTTTCTCTTAATATTTGGAACCAAACTCCAGGGCCTCATGCTTGCCAGGCAGGCGCTGCACCACTGAGCTGCATCCCCGGCTAAAGCATCCAGTATTGTCTAGAACTCTCTTTTTCTTTTATTAAGTACTAGTGTTTGAACCCACCAGGAACTTCAGACTGATCTACATCCACATTCTTCATAAATTTTATTTATCTATTTATTTATTTATTTTTTGAGATGGGGTCTCCCTATGCAGTTGAGGCTGGCCTTGAACTCACTGTGTAGCCCAAGCTGGCCCTGAACTTGCAGTAGTCCTTCTCACTGAGCTTCCTAAAGGGATTATAGGCATGTGCCCCTACTCCTGGCTTATTTTTTAATTCTGACATCTGTCTTGCTAAGTTGCCTTGGCAGGACTTCAATGTACAATTCTCCTGCCTCCGCCGCCCAGGCGTACATCACCGTGTCCAGCAATCTAGAATTATTTTGTTTATTAACTATCTTCCCCACAAGAAACTCTGTTATTCACAGGGCTTGGCACACATTCGACGCTCAGTAGATACTTATTTTCATGATTGTTGAAAGTGTATCAAGACAAACATTAATTTACTTCAACTTAGTCACAAGTGCATTAAACAAAACCAAAGTTTATTTCCAGGCATAGTATTGTAGAAGGGCTCTAAAGTGTGGGTCTGACCCTGGCCCTCACTCTTGAGGTTCACTGTGGTACTGCCCCCTTCCTTTGACGCAGTCATCTCGCTTCCTCTGAAATTCTACTGGCCAGGGCATGGTCACATGGCCACAGTCAGCTGCAAATGAGGCTGGGTATTGTAGTTTCTACTCAGCTCTGAACTCTGGACCAAAGAGAAGAGCTTGGAGCTGGTGACTGTCTTCCTCCCTCCCCTGGGTGTGTTACTAAAATCCAGGTGGGAGTGGAAAGAAAAGAGCGTCCAGCATGGAAGGTGAGGAAGGGAGAGAATTGAGCGAAGAGGACAACCAGAGAGGCCCTGGGGCTCTGGACCTCAAGGATAACCTAGGGCTGTCAGGAGTCGTGGTATACCCTTGTCATCCCAGTCCTCAGGAGGCTGAGGCAGGAGGAGCGCTGTGAATTCGAGACCAGCTTGGGTTATGTAGCAAGACCCTGTATAAAAAAAAAGAAAAGAGAAAAGAAGCCTAAGCATCTGGGACCATGGTGCATGACACGGAGGTCACTGGAGGCCGTGGTGGAAGCCCAGTGAAGCCACCTGGGTGGAACTGATAGGCCCCTGTGTCCGCAGGACCTGGAGCTAGCCGAGCGCCTCAACGCCAGCCTGGCCTTCTTTCTCAGCGACCTCCTGTCCTTAGTGGACCGTGGCTTTGTCTTCAGCTTGGTCCGTGCTCACTACAAGCAGGTGGGTGGGGGTGCCCAAGGAGGTGGCTGGAGTGGGCGTGGCGTGACCTGGGTGGGCGTGGCCTATGGCTACCTCTGGGAGGCTGGTGGAGGCAATGCTGACACCCCCCACCCTCCCCTGAAGGTGGCCACACGGCTGCAGTCGGCCCCCAACCCCACGGCACTGCTGACCCTGCGCATGGACTTCACCCGCATCCTGTGCAGCCACGAGCACTATGTGACCCTCAACCTCCCCTGCTGCCCCCTGTCCCCCCCAGCCTCGCCCTCCCCCTCCGTGTCGTCCACTACCTCCCAGGTGAGCTGGCCTCTACTTCTCCCTGACCTCAAACTTTCTCCTCCAGCCCGTCTCTTTGGACTTTGACCCCACCTCTGGGACCTTACTAATCTGTTAACCCTGCCCTCTTGCCTCTGGCCATTTTCCCCAAGCCCAGTCATTTCCAGGGTGGCTTTAGTGGCGACCTCCCACCCCGCCCCTTGAGCATGGTTGCCCCGCCATCCCCCACTTCTCCCTGCTCCACAGAGCTCCACCTTCTCCAGCCAGGCCCCGGATCCCAAGGTGACCAGCATGTTCGAGCTCAGCGGGCCGTTCCGGCAGCAGCACTTTCTGGCCGGGCTCCTGCTAACAGAGCTGGCTCTGGCCCTCGAACCCGAGGCCGAAGGGTAAGCACAGGTCCCGTCCGACCCCAGAGCGAGTGAGACGGGGCAAGAGCCCTGTCTGCCCACCCTGAGCACCCGTCATTCCACAGGGCGTCCCTCTTGCACAAGAAGGCCATCGGCACCGTGCACAGCCTGCTCTGTAGTCATGACACTGACCCACGCTACGCCGAGGCCACCGTCAAGGCCCGCGTGGCCGAGCTGTACCTGCCACTGCTGTCACTTGCCCGGGACACCCTGCCGCGGCTGCACGACTTTGCTGGTCAGTGGGCCAGGGAGGGATGGGGTCACATGATCCAAGGGATGGGTCAGAGGGGACAGGAAGCACCAGGCGTGGTGGCACACACCTGTCATCGCACCACCTGGGAGGCTGAGGCGGGAGGATCACTGTGTTGGAGGGCACCCTAGGCTGCAGTGACTTCAAGGGCATCCAGGACTGCATAGAGAGACCTTGTCACAAACAAACTTGGATAAATAAGTAAGTCAAAGAGAAAGGCACAGGTGCGAGAGTCAGCACAACAGGTTCAGGTTCCACCCAGGGGCTCAGAAAGCCAGGAACATCCCTTGGACTTCTCACCTGTACGACAGGGACCGGGGCCGGGAGTTAGCTCAGTGGTTCTGGTGTCTCTCTGACAAGTGCAAGGTCCTGAGTTTGATCCCTGGTACCATATACCACAGTGCCAGGCCTGGTGGCTCACGCCTGTCATCCCAGCACTCAGGAGGCAGAGGCAGGAGGGTTGCTGAGTTGAAGGCTGAGCTCAGGGCCAGCCTGAACTACAAAGCGAGACCCTGTCTCTTAAAAAAAAAAAGACAGGGACGGGAATGGTGTCTGTTGTCAGAGTTACATGACAGTGTCGGCACTGTGAGGCCAGCACGTGGGCTGCCCTCCATGAAGACAGGAATTGTGACAGTACTGTCTGTGAGTGAGGAGAGGAGGAAGGGGAGTTGGCGTCTTGTGGTCACTCGGTCATTTCATCGCCAGATGGTCCTCGGTGCCACCGGGGAGCGTAAAAGGAGGCAGGAGTGAGTGTGGGACTCGTGGGTACACCCTTTCATCGGTACTGGGAAACGCTCAAGTTATCTCTTGGGTTTTTTCCTCTCTTCTTTTTTTTTAGGTTTTTTGAGACAGGGTCTCGCTTTGTGGTTCAGGCTGGCCCGGAGCTCAGCCTCCAACTCACATCACAGCAATCCTCCTGTCTCTGCCTCCCGAGTGCTGGGATTACAGGCGTGAGCCACCACGCCCGGCACTGTGGTATGTGGTACTGGTTGCTGCTGGGTGTGGGTCTCCACGCCCAGTATTGTTATGTGGTTACCGGGGAATCGAACCTGGCCCTTGCACTTGCAAGACAGGCGCTGGAACCACTGAGCTAACTCCCCGGCCCCTGTTTTTTCCTCTCTTCTGGGACTCCAGTAACACGTATGTTAGACCTCCCGAACGTGCCACATACCTGCTGTTTTTGTTTCTGATTTTTTCCCCTGTTCTTTTGCTCCCTGTGCTGCATCTGTGAAATTGTTTCTTTGAAATCCATCCATCCAGTTCGTACTTTCAGATACTATTCCTAATTTGATTTTATTTGTAGATTCTGCTTTTATGATGACCTTCTCCACCTTTGGACCGCCTCTTCTTTTTGTCCATCTTTTCCTCTGATTTTTATTTTAGAGCTCTTGTTTATTTGGTCATCCGTACATCTGTTGTCGCTTTCCCTTATCCATCACGTTTTCCTGCCTCGTCACGTGTCTTGTAATGTATTATTGCACATACGAGGACCACAGGGCAGAAGCGTGTCATTTTACTCCCTGAGAGTCCTTCCATTCTTCGGCAGACTGGATGGGGGGCCACTGGGGTGCAGTCTGGCATTGAGGAAAGCGGAGCCTCAGTCAGATCAGGCTACCTTTTCTTTCAAAAATCTCTAGAGCAAGTTGAACACGGCCGTATACACCTAGAGTCCCACGTACACAGGAGGCTGAGGCAGGAGGATCATTCGAGTCCAGGAATTCAAAGCTGGCCCGGGATACATAGGGGGACCCTGTGTCACAAAACAGAGGACAAGAGGGCCCTGGAAGCAGACGATCTGAGACCCCAAATGGGCCTGGGGAGGGAGGGGCTGATGTCAACCAGTCTTCTGCATGTTGAGACCCAGGGCCTCATTCACTTCCCGTCCGACCCCCACAGAGGGCTCAGGCCAGCGGTCAAGACTGGTCTCCCTGCTCGACTCAGACACCGATGGCGAAGGGGACATCGGAGGTACCATCAACCCCTCCGTGGCCATGGCCATCGCTGGGGGCCCCCTGGCCCCCGGCTCCCGGACCAGCGTCTCCCAGGCCGCACCCTCTGTGAGTACCAGTCCCCTTCCTCGGGCCGTCCCCGGTGAGAGCCTCCTGCCCCGAGGTGCGAGCATGTTGGCCAGGAGTCATCGTGCGGGGAAAGGAAACGGCTGTCCTCCCTCCGACCCAGGCATCCCGCCCGGGCTGTGCTCTCTCTGCCGAATCAAGCCGGACCTTGTTGGTGTGTGTGCTGTGGGTCCTGAAAAATGCCGAGCCGAGCCTCCTGCAGCGCTGGGCTGCCGACCTGGCCCTGCCGCAGCTGGGACGTCTCTTGGACTTGCTGTACCTCTGCCTGGCTGGCTTTGAATACAAGGTTCAGAGAGGTGGCCGGGGGTGCTGTGGTGTGGGAAGGCTTAGTGTATATTTAGGGCTCTGGGACATTGCCAGTCAGTTGTAAAGGGTGACTCCTGGTGCACAGGCTCTGGAGAAAGGGCAGAGTGAGCCAGGCATGGCCGTGCGTCCTGCAAGCCCAGGACCCTGGAAAGCGGAGGCAGGAGGATGGAAGGTTCAAGCCCAGCCTGGGCAACTTAGTGACTTAGTGAAACTCTGTATCAAAAGAAAAAAGGTCTGAGAGTTTAGCTCAGTGTTGCCATGCCTGCCCGATAAGTACAAGCTTCTCAGTTTGATTTCTAGTACTGACAAAAGAAGAGAAGTAAGAAGAGAACAGGGTGGACGGTTTCTGTGCTCCCCCAGGGGAAAAGGGCCTTTGAGCGCATCAACAGCCTCACATTCAAGAAGTCCCTGGACATGAAGGCCCGGCTGGAGGAAGCCATTCTGGGCACCATCGGGGCGCGGCAAGAGATGGTGCGGCGGAGTCGTGGTGAGAGGGCAGCCCCCACCAGCCAGCCACTGCGCTCAGCTCAGTTCCCAGGAGGAGGTCCACGTGGTGCCAGGCACAGTGCCACACACGGGGCAAAAGAGTCTGAGATAGGAAGAGTGCAGCTGGAGCCTCAGCCTGGGCAACTTAGCAAGATGCTCTCTCATAGTTAAAAACAAAAAGAGCCGGGGGTGTAGCTCAGTGGTGGAGCGCTTGCATAGGGTGAGCAAGGTTCTGGGTTCCACACACTCCGAAAAAGAAAAATGCTGGGTCTGGTGACATATGGCTGTCATCCCCGCACTCTGAGAGGCTCAGGCAGGAGGATCACAAGTTCAGGCCCAGCCTGGGCAAGGTAGTAACTTAGTGAAACTCTGTCTCAAAGAATTAAAATAATAATAATAAAAAGGGCTGGGCTATAGAGAACATGCCTACCATGAATGAAGCCCCATCTCCTACACCCCCAAATAAAAAGTTCACCCCTCAGAGCTGTGCACACAAGCGTATCCAAGGTGTGCACTGCGTGGCCAGTGGCAGCCACCCCCGCGTCCACCATGTTATCCTGCACGAGTGTTTTCCTCCGTGTGGGCTCTCCTTCTGCTCACGGGTCCTGCTCTTGCACATGTATGAACATGGTCTCACGCATCCCAGAGAGAAGCCCGTTCGGGACCCAGGATAACGTCCGCTGGCGCAAGAGCATCACACACTGGAGACAGACTTCCGACCGTGTGGACAAGTAGGTGTGGGCGGCAGTCGGTCTGTTTGCTGTTACTGTAACAGACCACTTGAAGCAGGCGGCTGTATAAAGATAAGAGGTTTCTCCGTGGTAGAGCGCTTATGCAGCACACAAGGCCTTAGATTTGATCCCCTGTGCTGTAGGAAAAGAAAAAAATCAGGGGAAAGAATTTTTTTTTTTCTTTTGCGGTACTAGGGATTGAGTTCACAGCTTTGTGCTTGCAAGGCAGGTGCTGTGCTGCTGAGCTAAACCCCCCCATGCCAAGAAAAAAGGTTTATTTAACCCCCAGTTTTGGAGGCTGAAAGTCCAAAATCGGGCGGTCCCATTAGTTTGTCCCTCCTGGAGGGCTTGGCAGGAAGTCCTGCCAGAGGGGTGTGTTAAAGAAGAGCTCAGCCAGCGATGCAGCAGGGTGCTGTGCGGCCAGGTGTTCCTTATCCTTTTGTTGTTCTGCGTTGCTTCTTGATTGATTGATTGGTTTTTTCTTTTTTTTTTTTTTTTTTTTTTTTTTTTTTTTTTTTTTTTTTTTTTTTTTTTTTTTTTTTAGGTTTTTTGGAGACAGGGTCTCGCTTTTGTGGTTCAGGCTGGCCCTGAGCTCAGCCTCAAACTCACATCACAATCCTCCTGCCTCTGCCTCCCGAGTGCTAGGATTACAGGCGTGAGCCACCACGCCCGGCACTGTGGTATGTGGTGCTGGTTGCTGCTGGGTGTGAGTCTCC